>CM031241.1:341422434-341715497 GCA_018340775.1 Taxus wallichiana var. yunnanensis | reverse complement strand
GAAAGTGGATCGGAGGAATAGAGGTGTATGAGAGAAGTATTCATGACAACCTTGTCAGCGAGGTAGGCACACCATCTCATACCTTTTCTTTTCCTCTTTCCCAATCATTTTCATTCAAAGAAGTGTCAGTTTCAAACCCTCCATCTGCCATCCCGAATGTTGAATCTATGTCTCCACCTCTCGGTCTTCCATCTCATCTCGATTCTTTTTCCTTTTCCTTCCAAACAGTCATTCCCTCCACAAGAGCTAACAGAAACACCCCCTCCTCCAAAGAAACAAGAGGTTTCACTGCCTCCACCACCACAAAAATTTGTAAAATCAGTTGAGTTTCAACCCATTCCTCCTTTTGCATTCCCAATCCCATGTGGGGAAGAAGAAATTGAAAAAATCAGTCGGCAAGGACAGCAAGAGGAAGAGCCAGGAAAAGAAAATGATTAAGAGCTTAGTAAGTTTGGCTCTTAAATTTGGAATTGAAAAGATCCCTTTGCTGGTAAAGCCTACAGAAGAGGCTAAGGTTGAACAAACGGTGGTTAAAACTGATTTTGTGGCAGCGGAAGAAGAGCAAAAGGAAGAAAGCTCCGAAGAAGATCTTGCAGCCCCAACTTGTCCTCTAGAGCAGCAGATTGAAGAGTTTGACTTAAAAAACTTCATGCTGGAGGAAGAGTTATATCAAGAGAAAGATTGCCTTCGAGTAATAGAGGAGGGAGAAGCTGCTCCAAAGGCAAAAGAAGAGGAGCACATCCTAGTTGTGGAGGAGAAAAGTGCAGATCCAAGGGCTTTGAGCACAAAGCAGGCTACAGGAGAACCTTCAGTTCTTCTTTCTACTTCACCTCTCCCAAGTTCTAGTACTGAAGAGGAGTTTGATCTCTCAAACTCAATATTGGAGAGTGAAGGAAACCATGGTGGTCAAGTTGCAGATCAAGAGAACATCATGGGAGAAGTTGAACACAAGCGTAAGAGACATCAATGAGGCGGTTTACAGCCGATTTGGAGGATTTGTTTTGATGGAGAAGAGCCGGTTGAGTTTTCACCACTCTCTCTTTCATCATCCACATTCCAAACACCCAGTCTGCTTTGTCATGAAGGAGAGCGTTCATTTGCAGTAGCCTGCATCTTACAGCAGCTCTTTGGGATCAGGATTGGAAGATTTTAATCTTCCATGTTCTTCATTGGAGGAAGAGAAAGGACAGAAGGATTCCACCATTTCTTCCACATCATCCATTCAAGAGGGTCTACGAGAAAACTCCATTTTTGGAGTAGAAAATCAGAGCTATGGGCATATCAAACGGATCAGACCTTGCCCAATCAGGTATTTGGCTTCATTGGAGCCAAAGGAGAAGCCACAACCGGTCATGCTTGCTTCTGAGCATGAGGGTGAGTTACAGAGTACCAAGGATCAGCTGCCATACCTTTTCAATCCAAATGCAGAGCAACTAAAAGAGGTATTGGATTTTTCAGGTTGATACCTTGATGATTTGGATAGAAGACACTTCTTGTTGATTTTCCATCCATCCAAACAGCCATGATCGGTGCACAAATCAATTTGCATGGCTGCCAATTTTGAAGAAAGGAAGCTATTTTGCACAACCAATGTGGTTGAGTAGGTTTGTTTAGCTTGCCTTTTCTTTCAGTTAGGATAGAGTAGGTAGGCTTGCTTTCAGCGGAGAAGAAGTGCTTGTGCACACTCTGCATGTTCCATTTTGGGGCATGTATGATTTTCAGTTTTGTACATAAGTTTTGGTGTTGCTTTGGTTTTGCTCGCACGGTTCATTTTAGTGGCATTTTGGTGAGAACAACTCCAGGTTCAATGGGTTTCAAGCGGTTCGAGGGAAGTTTCAAATTTCAGATCGGTTTCGGAGTTATTGCTTATGACTCAGGTACGTGCCTAATGGATTGCTAAAAGGCCATTGATCTTCTACCTCATGAGCGAGTAACCCCGTGAGTCGCCAAATTGTTGTATATATTTACCCCCCCGGGTAAATATGGATAAACGAACAGTTTCGGAGAAGCAAGTCGGGTCGACAAGTCGGATAAACAAGGAAATCGGGTTTCATAGTCGGGTTTGCACGTCGGAAACGCATGGTGAAGAAGCATGTCGGGAGCCCGCCAAAACCCGAAAAGCAAAGAACATGTCGGAAGGGTCGCAAAACCCGACATAAGGCAATTCGGGTTTCCAGTCGGGAAAACAAGTCGGAAAAGCATGGGGAAAACATGTTGCGCCACCTCCCAAACCCGATGCATATGCAAGTTACACCCCCGAACCCGAAAACAAAGGAAATTTGGTAATAGCGGCGGATGCGGGTTTCGGGAAAGCACGAACATCAAACACATGCCGCGGTGTCCTCCAAGCCCGATGCGGATGCAGAGGAGAGTCCCGGACCCGACTGAAAGCAAACCCGATGCAAAAAATACAGTTCGCCATTTTCGAGTTGGTTGGGGATTTTCACCTACCACCATGATTTGTAAAAGTTAAGTGCCGTCCTGGGAGGTGGTTGGGGATAGAATTCGAATCTTCTCTTCTCCCTCATTCTTCTTGGTATAAATTGTAGGGAAGAGCTTAAAAAAAATAGGTTGTTCATCTTTTAGCTCTGCTGCTCCCTCCTTTTCTTCTCCAAGGTCGAAAACGGAGCTCGAACCTCCTCCCCTGCTCTGTAATGGCATTTTTGCCTCTTATTAATGAAATGATGTTCTGTGCAACTTCTGAAGCAACAAAAAACGTGTTTTGTGATGCATATGTCCATCCTTGCTCGTTTTTTGCTTGTTTTCTTCTTGCCTCTCTTCATTTGCAGGTATTTGTGCAAGTTTGAAGTTTCATTATGGGTCTGGAGCTGTGTTTATTGGAGTTTTGGGACACTTTCTATGTGAAATCTATCCTTGGGCCTGTGATGCGTCTGTCCATCCTTCCCATTGCTCACCTCTTCTTGTTCCATGGCAGTTTTGATAGATTTTCAACATCCTCCTTCTCACGGTGTATCACCGTTTTAGTGTAGGCTTTGTTGTTTTCCCCTTTCCTCTCTCTCTCTCTCTCTCTCTCTCTCTCTCCTTGGCATGGTTAGATTAGGTTAGATTAGCTTGCTCGCAGAATAGCTTGTGGCGGAGGGTAGTTTAGGAGCAGAACCAGCCTTCTTCTCGGAGATTCCTCTCTCGGTTTACAAGTCCCACGCTTGGAGAGAGGTTTCGATGTTGTGCAATCACACTTTGGATGCAGAGTGATCAAACTAGAAATCTGATCAACGCCCGTCTTGTGATTTTGCACCAACAGTCCCTAATAATAGTGCACTTAGAAAAGATTGAAAATGATAAACTAGGTAATTTTGGCGAAAAGACAAAACGTAGAATAAAACAAAAATCAAGGGCATATGTCTAAAAAGAGAAAGTTTCCAAAAATATAAAGTGTCTTCAATGGAGTTGAACTAAGTATTCCGGATAATCAAGAAGCTCAAATGTGAGCAAAACAGATGATATGTCCCAAAATAGTAGGTCCAGAACCTATATGCTAAAAATAAAAAGCCTCTTTTTTAGCACAAAAAGTTGTAATAAGATCTATTTGATTCCATCTCATTAATTTTTGAAATCCTCACATGATTTTAAGGTGATCTCATAGCTCAAGAATGGAAATTCATCCTTCACAGAGGTCTTAAGGAATCATTTTGATCACAGTTTGAAAGCAGAACATCACAAGGTGGAACGGTTGAGAACCAAGGGACATTATACATCAAAAAGAGATTCAAAATGAGTCAAAGATACATCGTAATTCAAAGTAGACAACTCATCAATCTAGTTAGATCCATTTACACCTCCTCAGTGAGATGGATAAATGAGCTCAATGAGATAAGTAAACCAAGGTTACCTGAGAGAGTTGGCCAAACTAAGTTGAGTTGTTTGAGTGAGCTCAATGTGTTATTCAAGGTGAGTTTTCATTACAAAATTGATTCATCTCAATACCTTTTTCTCTAAGGGCATCCACGTATGTCTTCCCCAATGGTAAAGCTTCCTCGTGATGATCAAGAATTGGTTCCACAACAAGCTATTGAAAGTTCTCTGACGACCAATATTGTGTCAACTCCCGAAGATCCATTTCCATGATTCAAGAAATTATCGAAAGAGGGCCAAGGAAAATGCAACTTGATATCATGCACAGTCTTGAAGAAATCTTAGGAATTTTGAACTCTAAGTGAAGAAATAAGTCCTAGAAAAATTCATGTTTCTTCAGTGACATCTTAGGTGATTAGTATGTTGAATTTTTTAGGCTTAAGATTGATAGGCCTATGGAAGAAATGAATCCATCAGACTATGAGTTGACTCACATCTCATTGGGTCAAGCTTCACATGAGGGTGACTCTCCTCTGTTCAAGGAATTTTCTTCCTACCTCCTCTCTTAGAATGAAGAATACATTAAAATAATTGTGTAATTGGAGGGACAGTAAAATCTCTTAGTGCTTACATTCAACCCTTCTCGGAACCCAAATCAACATCCTCTCTTCTGATCAAAGACATTCCTAAAATCAACAGTGTTGATCTTGAGGAAATCAAGAAAGCAAAAGGATACATGATGCAGGGGAAGGTTAGCGAGAAATGGGTTGAGATAATCCTTGAGTAGGGAAAGGTATTGTTCTTGGATGTCATTTATCTCATCAAGTATGTTCTTGTAAAAGTGTCTGAAGTAAACAAAGAAAAAGAAGAATTTGTAAAAGAGGTCAATAATTTGGTTGAGATGTTCCCACTAGTCTCTAATATGATCTCCTTTAACTCTCACACCCTCGTGGGTAAGAACGTGTTCACATATTCTAAGGAAAACTTGTCTCAAGTTTAGATCCACATCATGAACATGAAATATGTAATGCTCAAGAATGCAATATCCGAGTTGGAATCTTGTGGACAACATGATTTCAAGATCTTGAATGATGTTTGCAACTGTGTTCAAAGACTTAATTTTCCTCCGCTTCTTTGAGGATTCATCTTGAGAGGAACTCATTTCTTCCTTCGGGATTTGGTCAAGAAAGAGGCAAGTGACTCTCTTTCCTTTAATGAAGTCAACTTAAAATCCCTTACCAACATTAGAAGTTGCATAGATACAACTAAAATAGATCAAAAAGAATGGCTTCATCAATATAAGAGGATCGGTGATGTCCTTGATATATGGACAAAGGTCTTTGGGTTGGGTGTGCATTCCGGAGGAGGATAAGTTGGTACTATAATAGCTTGATTCATTGAGGAATTCAAGGAACTAGAGCCCATCCCATAGGCTCATCATCGGAAGGAATTAATCAGTATATTTCTTCATCACATAGAGCTTATTCATCGATATGACAACCTCTCCTTCTTCTCACTTTATCCCTCTTCCTTCTATTCCCTTTCTAATTCTTCATTGGGCGTAATCATTGTATTTTGTTTCATTCACTTAAGTGACTTTATAAAGTTACATTGTAAAAACCATTTAATTTGTAAATAGGAAACTTATTTCTCACTTCCTAGGAAGGTGTAAAGTCACAAGTGGATTGAGATAATGAAGATTTGTGTTGGGGTAGGTGAAATGTCAATTCACATTGCTATAAATTGAGATGGATTCTCCATTCCAAAAGATCCTGAAAATTTAGTTCTTTGTAGCAATGGTGGATTGTGATTTGGGTGTTGAGCTTTGTATCACCAACACATGAAATAAAGCTACATTTCTTCCATTCCCCTTTTCCTATGTGTTCTTCTATTTCTCTCTTTTATGCACTTTGCAAGCATAGTGATCAAGAAAGAGTTGTGTATCTTTGATAAATGAATCTAAGAATTATGTGTCTAGGTTTGTTCTTCTCACTAGATAGCTTCATTGTTGCTTTCCTCTATATTAAATGTTGAACTACTCTAGTTATTGGGTGTGAATTAGCTTATGCCTACTCACAACAATAACTATTAGGCCCTTGAATTATTAGTTAAGTACAAAAAGGCACGTGGGCACGCGAGACCTAATTGAAAAAGGGCACGCAAGGTAAAGGTGCATAGAACAAGGCTTTATAAGGGTTTAGCAGAACCAATGGCGCACACGCAGAGTAAGGAAAGAGTTTTGTGACTTATCCATATTCGATAGTTCAGGCGAACGTGAGAAAATCATGACCCGAATGTGCATTGCATGGAGTGGATAAGGTGCCAACTTGACAACAAGATGGCCTAGGAAGGAATATTTCATGCGAGAGAAGGATCCAGAAGGTCATCATAGCAAAGAGTGGAGAGGTTGGATATGAAGAGGCAGGCTCCTATGGAGGACCACCTTCACACTTGGCAACCGATCTATAACTTCAACAAAGGCATGACAGTGATGAAAAAGGCCATAAATACAAGTGCCCGATAGAGGAAATGGATCATGAGGATGATCGGGAAAATGAGAGGTGAAGCTCTGCAGAAATATATGGAGAGTTTTATGGGTTGGGTTTAGAAGAGATATAAGAGTAATGGCATGTAGAGGGATGGGTATGTATTTTCCTTTGTATTTTGAAGGACATACGTCCGATTTCGATGCATGATTCTCGCTCTACACTACTACATTGGTTTGTGATGGCCATAGGGAATGTAATGTGGTTATTTGGATGGATTGAATATGAATATATGTGATTAATGGTTATATAAATGGTTCCTGATTTATAATATCTCATATGCATTTTTTCTATATATTCCATGTGGACGGATAGTGCATTTCCTTTCTATTTTGGTTCAGATATGTATTTTATTAATATCTTTCTTGTCGAATGGATGCATTAGTTTACACGCATTCTAAGCTCTCAAGATGAATGTATGGTTCTCTTCTGGTCTTTTATTTTAAGTACATGTTATTGATGATGCATTCTTACATAACTCACATAAAGGAGGGGCTCTACACCCGTGTGTGCCTCGGGTAAGTACCCAACGCATGCTAGATGATAGGTCGGTGCACATGGGATTTCCTTGTTCTTTCAAGGGTATTAAAATTGACTACAATAACCTTCCTTTGTCTAATTTTTCTCCTTCACCCCTCATCATTTTAATTTCCTCCCTTGTACCCCATACAAGCACTTTTCCACAGGTTCAATGGAGTGTTCTTGTGTGATCCTCAACCTATTTGGCCAACCCACAACATTTAGATAGGATTAGATTAGTTTACATTCAATAATATGAGTTGCACCAATCAATGGAGAGGGTGTAGCTCTGTGAGCATTGGTGGAAACACCTAATTTATCATATCGATAAATTTTCTCACCAAAAAATTTTGCCAACTCCGTTGGGAAGATATTTTCCCGTGTGTACTGAATAGATATCTACAAAATATAAAAAGTATATATTACAAAAAAATCAGAGTTCAAATAAAAATTGATTTTTAAAGGTGACACCGTCAAGGAATGAATCCGTGTCACACAACACAATGAATAAATTTCCATATTGGAGTGTGGTACCAATGAGTTACATCAAAGAAGAAGAAGAAGAAGAAGAAGAAGAAGAAGATGATGATGATGATGACTACTAAGAAATGCAAATATCTGATCAACCATCATTCTAGACTAACTCTTATAAGGATGAGAATCTAAGAATAACAAAAGGATCTCTTGCTTCTAGCAAAAATTTATCTACAAAAATCAAGGAAAGACTATGTATAATGAAGAAAATTACTCTCTGTGAAGAAGCTATCATCAAATCACGGTGGCTTGAATACAAAAAAATTACTACTAAAGGAAGGAAATAGCACTTGCTAATGAGGAAGAAGGTAAGAACTTGATGAAAAATATGTAAAGAAGGTACACGATGTTGTATGAAGCCAACAAAGACAAAGAATCCATTGAAGCTAATACTTTCAACCTCACACGCTAAACAAGAAACTTGGAACCATGTCTTTTATCTCTCTTCCTTGGGATGATTTACTTTCCTATAGAAATGAAGAAATGACAAGCATGAGAGCACATAGGGCACGACATGCACACACACACACACACCAAAACTACATCTAGGTTCGAAATGTAGTGCAATGCTCAGCGATAAATCGACTAGTTTGACGACTGAGGTCAATCTAACCCATTCATATGCATCTTTTTTTCTCTAGGATTTGATACTTCTCATTGCATTCTGGGTCATTCTCCAATTCATCCGATAAATCCACCATGACAGATAGGAATCATTCAAAGACACTTAGCAACCATACTAGATTCAGGTTTTGAGCATTTACGTTGTTTCGAGCACCAGATTACATACCGGGGTGCCTCGGGTTGCCCGATACACTCCCACGAACTTGTTTCATCTCGGATAGGCCAGATCTACCCTTCGTAGGGTCCTGAAGGTTCATCTACACGTTCAAATTTTATTTCCAAACTTGCAACATCATGCAATAGTCTTCCGTTATCAACTAAGTCATTTCCTTTCTCCCTTTTACATATTAGGGTTTTCATTTCACTTACAATAGTTTATTTACATTTATCACATGCTACATTATTTTATTTACGGGGTTTTAGTCCTCCTAATCAAATTAACTATGGTTACTATTTCCTACATATAGTTTAATTTTAGGTAATCATTTTGGTGAACTCCGATTGTTTGTTTTTATCACCTTCTATGGTGTTCCATCTTTGTTGTCATGTTTTTCCTCTCCTTATTTTCTTTACTGTTTATACGATATTTATTTTCCATCCTTGCTACCTTATTCTTACTTGTAGTAGTTATTCCTTTCACAACACCATGAGTATATCTATTCATGCGTACTTACAAAAATACCCTGGAGTGCCTCCTTTGCCTCCAATATTACTTTTTACTCATTATGCTTCTCCACACATTTCACCCAAATATATCTACCATAAATTTATTTCCACCTTAACCCTCAATGAAGATCAAATCACTTTCACATATGATGATCTTCCCCTCCCCGAGTTATTAGCTCATGACCCTCCATTATATATCTAGGCGCATGTTAACAAAGTAGGTGTTAAGCGTGCCTTAGTAGACAATGGATCTAGCCTCAACATTTGTAACATTAATTTTCTCCAACATATCGGCATGACCTCGACATCTCTTGCTTCCTTCCATCATCTCTATTTGTGGATTTGATAACAGTTTTAGTGGGAAGCATTCATCTATAATTAGTATAAGAGTATTCGGAAAGAAGTTTAGACATACAGAATCATAGGGCTCGAGAATGGCCTCCAGATCCTTGTAGTTTCTTGAGACCAGTGTTTTAATATACTCCATAACATATATTATAACAAAGGAAAGATACATCATTCATTCATAGCATGAAAGGAAGAGAACTTCTATGAATGAAATATACATAAAACCCACGATATTCATATCTAATTGCAATAGGTAACCTCATTGTATTCATCGTTTCATTACTGAAAGAGCCATAGAGGGCGGAGACCGCGTCATGCACATCACTAGGCTTGTATAACTAAGCCAAAAAGAAAAAAAATTACAATGCTAAGCTTAGTACATTCCTTTACTACACCAAAAAGTTCCACTCACGGTAATCTGTGAGCTTCACCCATGTTATCTCTCTCTGTGTGTATCCCTCCTATCTTCTCCTCTCATGTCTATATTCCCATGTGTATGTTATCTCAATCTCTCTCTATCTCTCTCTCTTTTTCCTCTTACAGGCACTTGTATTTATCACCTTCCCATGCTTGCCAACTCACCTTGCCATGCCCTCAGATCCATCACCAAGTGTCGAATGTGGTCCTTCAGCGAGCATGTTTCCTCAGGCTGAGCTCTCCACTCCATCTCATGATGGTCTTCTAGAAGATTCCTTCACTGGCATGCTCTTTCCTGGGCCACCTATTGCCAGGCTGGCATCTTATCCATGTGCAACCAATCACACTTTTCACGTGTTCTACCTTTGTTGCTTAAATCGGCTAAGTCCCAATCTCCTTTCATGTGCACCATAATGCCCTATTTTCTTCCTTAAGCCTTTTCTCTTGCAGCTGCTTTTTCCTTGCACACCCTTCTATAACTGGGGTCCCACGCGCCCATGCACCTTCATACTTAGTCAATATTTCAGGGGCCCAACATCACCCCACACTACGCCTGTTCTCCACCCTTAGAAACATCTTACTTGACCAAGGTGCAAGTTGGTTCAATGGAACCAAGATGTAGACAAATATTACAAAAATGAATAAGGAATGAAAGAATAGGGGAAAGAATGAAGAATGGGGGGACATTAAATCAAAAGGTTGGGAAGTCCTTCGTAAGTCTGCCTCCAACTTACTCCATGTATCGACCTCGTTCTGTGCCTTCTGACAGAGGTCACCCACCAAGGTGCTTACTTCATCAAAGCTTAGACCAGCTCCCTGGGCGCCCAAGGTGTCCACAATTTGTTCCATTTCCTTGCCAAGGTCCACGAGCTTGTCCATTCTCCTTGTAATTTGGGGGTATAGTTCCTTCATCGGGCCTTAGTTGAGCTTCTTAAAGCCTCAATCACCTCTAATTTCTTTTCTACCTCGCCCGAACCTTGTCCCTTTCTGCCTTGTTCCCCTTGTTCTTTTCCTGGAACTCCTTCAGCTCTACTTCAAGCATGGCAACCAAAGAGCTTGCCACCTTATCTCGATCCATGCATGTGTCATATGTGGCTTGAGTGGGTTGGGAAGTGACCTTGATCTCCATGAGTACTTGACTATACTCGGCAACAAGTGCTATCACTTTTAACCGGTCCTCCTCCTTCAGGCACATGGGCCACTTCCTCCATAGATTCCAATGCCAAGGGTCACCTCTCCATGGTGAGGATGCGCGTTAAGTCTTCTAGGCATTCCAGCATCGATGCATACCTCTAGGGGATAGGTGTTAGATCAGGTGTTTCAAAATGATGGCACTTTTTATTGAGTCTACTTTCTTGTAGACCTCCTGCACCTTTGCCTTTTCCTCCTTGAGCTCACGCTTTAGTTGTGCACTGATTAATTCCTCCTATTTTAAGCTTCTGGCCACCTTAGCCAACTCTTCCTCCTTCTTGGCCAGCTTTCCCTCTAAAGCCCTTATGTTGTCATTCCGTGTGAATAGTCTCACCTCTGTTTCCACCATGACCTTGTTTAGAGCATTACACACTTGCTCATCTGAGAGCTCCTGGGCATTCACTAAGGGGTTGTCTCCCTTAGACTCTAGCAATGCGTGATAAGCACCTTTTGGCAGACTTCAAATTCTAGCTCATCGATGTGGGATTCAAATGCCCAAGAAAGCATCTTCTTGGTCCTGGGGTACGCGCCCTCCTTTTCAAATGATCCCATGGCGATAAGTCTCTCAGTGGGTATTGTGCTCTGGAATCGTGTGCATAGCACCTTCCTTGAATCATCCACATAGCCCATTATCTACCTCTGTTCTACATCCAGAGGTCTTCTACCCGAGCACACGCCTTTGGGGAAGCTAACTGTCAGAGCGGGGCCTCCTAGGCTGTCATGTCCTTTTTCACGCTCTCCTCCTTCCCTTCCTTTAGCACTATGTCTACATGCTCTGCTCTAACTCTTGGTCTACAAGGATCTCGAGCATCTTCTTCACTTCTCACTCTGCCACTTCGGTTATCTACTCCTTTGTAAAACCCATGGCTCTCTGCCCCTCGGCATCCCTCTCATCTACCTTTGTATCTTCAGTGCCTTCATCACCTTGTGCCTTTTCATCATGTGAAATACAAACTCTTTCTTTTCTTCTCCACTCTCCTCCTCAGTCATAGACACTAAATATGTGAGGTTCCAAAGGTTCCTTGTCTTTCTCTAGCTCTTCCTCCTCATCGCCACCTCCTTCACTCTCATCCTCTCCTTCTCCCAGGTATCTCTCCAAGTTGTCGGTCACCTCTGAGTCAACTTCTTCATCTACCTTCTGCTTCTTCCTGAGAGGTTGCTTCAGTCAGGAGATTCTTCCTTCTCTTCTTCTTCTTGTGACTCCTCCATGGTGGTGGGTTGTTCGGGTGCCTCTACTTCTTGGCATCTTCTCCTTTACTGGAGACTTCTTTCTCCGAACATAGGTGCTTGGCTTGGCTCGTAGAAGGCATGCTCATTGTCTGAGTAGTTGGTACACTTGGTGCTCCTTCCTCTCCTCTGCCCCTCTTCTTAGACACTAGCTTCTTCTTTCCCAAGGGGTCTTCAGGTATGGAGATCTCATCCACCAAGTACGTGTCATTTTCAAATTTCAGGCCTTATGCGCATGTATACGCGTGTCGCGGATCCTCCAAAATAGGAAGTGTTATTGGCCTAGTCATATGGATCTCGTGTGACACGTACTTCTCCACGTGTATGCGCTTACCTCTAGGATAGTTCAGTTTCTTCCTCATATCCCTGTGCTCCCGGTCCAACTTTCCTAGCTCCAGCCTTAGCTTTTTTGATTCTTTAAATCTGTTCACTCCCACTTGGAAGTATTGGGCAGTGAACGTGAAAGGGAGCTTGCACCAAGGGCTCCATGATTCGTCAACAAGTTTGAACCTACCCAAGCAGTAGTGTTGGTATACCGTGAACTCAACTTCTCCTTGTGTGGCTTTGGGAGTTGTTCAGGGATCCTCCACTCCACCCCGAAATGCATTTCTCAAGCGTGTATACCATTTTTCAAGCCGTGCCTTGTGGGGAGCCATCATTGTATCACATGCATACTTTTCAAACCTCTTCGTGGGTGAAGGGTCTTTGGTTGGGTACTCCCACACAAACTTATCTGGTGCATCCGGCACTCCAATTTCTATAAACACTATGGTGAGCAGGACATTGCCAAAGAGGATCATGTCCCCTTCCTTCACGCACTTTACAATTTCCTCGGCAATGTATGTGAACAAGTTGTAAATAGTCCCCTCTGCAATCTTCCTGCAGACATGTAGCCATGGCTTGTTAACTTGTGTCCACCTTTCTTGGCCATTCAACTTCATTTACCGGTGTGTGGCCATCTTCATAACTGGGTCCTTGATGTCTGAGATGTCATAATACCATGACCCTTTCTTGCAGGCATACTCTGTGATGGTCTCCTGAATAGCCTCCTTGTCACCAAGGTCATCTTCTAGGCTATCTCCCTCACATATGAGGCATGTAAACTATGTAATCAACTGGGGAGTTACGCACATCTTGCGCCCAGAAAAAGTGGAAGTAGTCCTCGTGTACCCAAGACATCAACCACTAGTACAAGTGATCCGGCTTCCCAAAATAAGGCAACTCATAAAGTTGCAGCAACCCTACCTTCGCCAACTTGACCTTCACGTCATCATTGTAGATAGGTAACCCTTCAGGTGTTCACTTGTTGGTTGGGCATACCAATTCTAATGCCATCTCTTTTCTATAGTGTTGGTGTGGTGATTATAATCACTGACTGGTATGCTTCTCAAATGGGATTCCCATTCCTTCCCCATCATCACTCTGTCAGGGTACTACATTTCTACATACCATTCTTCGTTTGTATCTACCTCGGGTTCTGGTTGTTTAGCCTTTGCTTTTCCCTTCCCTTTCTTCAGTGCCATGGTCGAGGTAATTGTGTCACTCCAATCCTCTCCTTGTTACTCTTACTTTCCTTCTCCCAACCTTTGATCTCAGATCCATGATACAATTCTCTAAACTCGTGCCCTAGTTTGTTGAACCCTAACTTTGATAAATTCTTCACAAGACAACATCTTTTCACTTCATTCCATGCCCATGTAATTCCTTCCTTCTAGTTCACAATCTCAAACTAGCTCTTTACATTTTTAATCACACAGATCTTCTCCTTGATCGAATCTAAAAAAACCCTAGCTTATATCTTTCACTTATATCTCCAACTCTTCATTTTCACAAAGTAAAATGAGAGTGCCCCGACCTTCTATTTATAGTTTTCCTTTTTTAGTCATTAAATGCTACTTTACCTACCCCATACTTTGTTCATTTAATGTGGATTTTTAAAACAAATCCCATCTTCACACCTTCACTCATGCACCCTTCCTGCGTGAAAACTCCTCTCACCTTATCGCCCTTCCTGTGAAAACTCCTCCAACCTTACGAGCATGACCAAACTCTTGACGAGACTCTTACACGCTCAACTCAGCACCAAAGGCACTTCTTCTATCCAGATTCTTGCTTTCACCTACCTCATGTTGCTTTAAATGCACTTCTTTTTCCTTTGTACATGGGATCTACAAGTAGCTTTACCTGGCACCAACCATTCTATCTTTTCTCTTCATCTCTCTTTCAACCGGGCTACTCAACAAGGCTCTTCAACACAACTTCCTTGGTACTTTTAATCACGCACTTCTTCACTTTTCTCCACCCCACACTTAAATGATGTGCGGTCCTCTGCACACTCATAAATTCTCCAAAAATAGCAATAAGGTTACCGGCACCCAAGGCGCAAAACAAAACAACAACGTGAAAGGGAAACACAAGAAAGGAAAATGCATAAAGGAAAATTCTAAACTAACTGGAAAAACTACCTTATTTACAAACACCAAGAAGACTTATTTATAGTAGGGCTTCAGCCTACTACCATTGAAGTGTCCAGGAAACTTCGTCCCATCCAGCGCTTGTAAATGGCACATGCGCTTTGAATCAAGGATGTACGAGATTGTGTAGGGACCTAACCAATGGACTTTCAACTTCCCAGGATGGCGCAGAAATTTAGAATCATACAGTAACACCATCTGCCCAACTCAAATTTCTTGTTCCTAATATGGTGATCATGCCAAGCCTTTTTGCTTTTCCTTTTCCATTGTTTGGCTCCAATGGGCAAGTGATCATCTTTCATCCAGTTTCATTAGTTCATCAATTCTTTCTTCTAGCACTTGTTCATCGGCTAATCCTCCTGTGTGCGCTATTCACAGAGAAGGTAACATAAATTCAACCGGAAAAATAGCTTCCATGCCAAACACCAATTGAAAAGGTGTGGCTTTATTTAGTCTTTTATACGTAGTCCTGTAAGCCCATAAAACTGTTGATACCTTGTCATCCCAATCCTGTCTTCCAACATCACAGATTTTGGTCAAGGTATGACTCAGTATTTTGTTGAATGCTTCCATGGGTTCCATTTGCTTGTGGGTGATAGGGCGTAGTCTTATGATGAGCCACCATGAACTCAGATAGTAGGATCCTCACGGTCTCATTTAGAAAATGTGTACCCCTATCACTGGTCAAACTCAAAGGGCATCCATACCTTGTGATAATGTTCTCCCATAGGAACCTTGCCATTGTTGTGCCATGTAATCTTTAGTCGGGGCTGCTTACCCACCTTGTGAGATAATCCATGCAAGTGATGACATAACGTGACCCGTCCTACGCATTTCGGTGTAATAGGTCCTCTGAAGTCTATCACCCACTTTTCAAAAGGCTCACGCTAGGAATAGGATGCGAAAGGCATTTCATCTCTCCTTCTGGTTTTCCAATGCGCTTGACGGTGGTCACATGCTTTACTGATAATCTCTGATCCATCCTGTATAAGGTTTCCCACCATAAACCTGCCATTAAAATCTTGCGCGCGGTGGCATCACCTGCGTAATGCCCACCCACACTTCCTCCGTGTGCTTCCTCCATGATGGCGGCTCTCATCATTCTAACACACATCATCTAAAAAACTTCATCACGTCCCAATTTGTATAAGTCTCCACTAATCAACATGTAGGGCATGCGCGTATGGCCAACTAGCTTCTTTTCTAATGCCCTCATTCCATCTGCCCACACCTTCTTTTAAAAATACAACAATCTCTTCCAAATCCGAGGGCGTGCACCTGTAATCTAAATAGTTGCGCGTCTGGCATTGCTTCCTCAATACTTTGTGCATCCTCTCCTGAATCAATTCTTGATAGATGATCAGGTCCACAATTGCTTTTTCTAGGCTTCACTACAATGGTGAACTCAAACTCTTGAAACAACAACACCCATCGACATATGCGCCCTTGAAGAATGGGCTTGTTCACTAAATACTTTAATGCCATGTGGTCGGTGTAGAATACAAAGGGTGTTGCCAGCAGATACTGTCAAAATTTGAAAAGTGCATAGATCATTGATAATGCCTCATGCTCGGTTGTGGTATAATTCTACTCTCTTTGGTGTTAACTTCTGCTCATGAAATAGAGAGGATGATCAATAATCCCCTCACCTGGTTGTGTAAGTATTGCTCCAATGGCGGTTCCTGAGGCATCTACATGGACATGGAAGGGCTTGTCCCAAGAGGGAAATCATAAAATAGGCATGGTAATAAGCCTATCTTTTAATGTGTCAAACACCCTCTGTTGTGCCTTTCCCCAATGGAAGGTACTTTTGTGTCTAAGCAGCTCCTCTAAAGGCATGGCGATCTTGGCATACCCCTTAATGAATTTTCTATAATATCCCATATGCCCAAGGAATCCACATGCTACTCTATGGCTAGTAGGCTCCCTTAACCCCCACAATAACTACAACTTTAGCGGGATCTACCAGCAAGCCCTCCTTACATATGATATGCCCCAATAAAGTCCCAAAGGGTGTAGCAAACACACACTTCTTGATGTTGAGGGATATCCTCAACTACCTACACCTTTCAAACATTAATCTCAAGTTGTCACAATGGTCCTTAACCAGACCATATACTTGTCCAATCATCCAAGTAAACCTGAAGAAACTTATGAATGAAGTCCTGGAATGCTTGCACCACTATGCGTGAAAAGACAGCAGGTGCATTCTTCAACCCAAAGGGCATGACCGTATATGTAAAACTTCCCCACTCGGTGGTGAAAGTTGTCTTCTCTGGTCCTCCTTTGCAATCCAGGACTTGGTGGTATCCTGAAAATCCATCCGTAAAGGAATAGATTTCACATGCCCGACTCCTTCCAAAATTTCTTCAGTGAAGGGGGTGGAAATGGATCAATGACACAAACTACATTCAATTCCCTATAATCCACACAAATCCTAATCCACCCATCTTTCTTGATGTTGATTACCATCGGACTTATCCATTCTGATTCTTCCACTACCTCAATGATCCCAAAAGCTATCATCTTGTCTATCTCCTCCTTAACCTTCACGCGTAAGTTGGGATTCATCCGGTAGGGCCTTTTTCTAACCGGGTGCACCTTCCTTTAGTTTTATCCTCATCTCCCCCAAGGAATGGTGGACCCTTTTAGCTCATGGTACCCACACGTGGGAATAAATCCTCAATTCATGCAATAGATCAATGATCTTTGATACTTCCTTCTCCATCCAATAATCCCCAATAATAGCTTCCTTAGGTTCTTCTCTAAACCAATGTTAACTTTCTTTGTCTTTAACGGCTCATGGTAAGCATGCACATGAGCATCTGCACTATCCACTACTTCACGTGTCCTACAGAATGGCTAACATCTAAACTCTCTGATTCCTCTCCATCAATCACATATACTAACTTTCCCTTCTCCTTTTCCAAACACACGCTCTCAGTTGTAACTCTTCTGTTTCTTCAATCTCTTCAAAGCGCGCCTCCAATCCTAGTTCACCTAGTAATTCCAATAGCCTATCTTCCATTCTGGCACTATCCCCCATGGTAAGGCACTTGATACCTTGCAAGGCCTTATCACCGATGGTTTGGTACTCTGATACTCAAAGGCTTGAATAAGATCAGCCGAGCTCTTGCCAATTCCTTGTCTGGCGGCGTGTCTCCGAATGAATGTACCATGCGCGCACAACCCTGTAATGTAGAATACAACTTGTGCACCCAGAGGGATGGTGGCAAGGCTTCCGCGCCTTCTCTCCAGACCCATTCACACTCTGGATATGGAAAGAGGTGGGCTCCTTCCCATGGTACTCCTTGATGATGGTGGGTATATTACTTCTAGAAAATATGATAGAGAGAGCAATTCTTACCTCGCGCCATTCTAAAAGGCTCTCTTGATGCATGGCCCACCAATGAGCTGTTGTGCCGAGCAAGATGTAACTCAACATCTCCCTTCATTCCTTCTCGTTCTTCCACTGAGCTTCTATCTCCTGCAGAAAGATCTCAGGGAAGGCTCCTCTGAGTACTTGGGTAGTTCTTTTCCTCCAAGGCACCGAACCATGCACGCCTTTGTTACCTTGGTCACCGATCCTCTCAACTGCCATCCCATTAATTTATGTCCCATGCACCCAATTGTCACATGCCAGACTGTGGTATCACTCATTGATTGAGCATCTTCAAACTGGATAACCCCATTAATAGGGTGTACCATCTCAGGGTCTCTGATTGAGCACACATAAATCTTATCCAGAACCTCTTCTCCCAATGGTTCAATGTAGGGTGTTGACTTCCCATCAACCAGGGGTATAATGACCCGCTCCTCTTTGTTCTCAAAACTGATGTACCCTTTGTTGAACCGGAGGTCCGCATTGTTCTTGTAACACCAAGGGCACCCAAGTAGTGTTGGGAAATTGTCCACCTCGGTGAGCGCCAAGACTTGAAGTCCCCAATAAACTTGGCTCCCTGGATAGTAATAGTTGCATCCTTCAAGACACCGATGGGCATTGCCTTAGTCTTGTTTTCCATATACAACACATTTGAAGATGGTTGTAATGTAGGTCTCCCCATCTGATGCCATGCATCCAAAGTCAAAACATTAACCTCCGCGCCAGTGTCAATGAGTATATTGTTGAGGAGCCATCCATCCACAACTGCATTCAATGTAATCTCTTTGTCATAGTCGAGGCTGTGAGGGGGAAGGTTCACATGCAAGACCTGTCTCTCACGCTCTTCTCTACATGCGTGTGTACCTTCTCTCTCAACCAGGATCCTAGCAAAGGGATGATGTTCTCCTACCTTAGCATTTTACACACCTCCTTGACCTCATCCAGGTCATCCTTTTACACCTCGACTCTCCTTCCTTGTTCCTCCTTTCTAGGATTTCTCCTTGAGACACTGGATCTCCCCTTACAAGCTTTGAATAACATCCATGGTGTCCTGATATATCTCCTTCTGATGCGCGGGGTCTGGGTACTTTCCATGAATGACCTCTTCCCTTGAAACCAGGCTCTTCTATCTTGGTATCTCCCTTGCATGTGTGGCTTCTTCCCTTGTTGTTACCAAGATAGGCTCCAAACCTTCATCTGTGTTACCTGAGGCATCCATTGTATGTCTACCTTCTTGATGTTGACCATCACAACACCTTTGTCCTTAGGTGCTATTGATTCATATGCTCATATAACTCTGGGCACTCCTCATACTTATGCTTCTTTCCACACCATGAGCACTGCAACAAGTCCAGGCACTCACGCTTGTAATGTTATGTAGATCCACAGTTGAAACATGTTCCTCACGGGAACTCACTCCTTCCTCCATGGTTACCTCATCCACGGAATCCTCCTCGAAAACCTCTTCCACATGCCCTCCATCTGCACGCTCCTCATAATGGTGATCATCATTTTTAGAACCACTTGGCAATGCTGGTTTGGCACCCCCATGATCAATGGCCTCATGTATCTGATCAATGAGCCTACAATCTTTAGTATCATGGGTCGTGGAGGTGTAAATCTTGCAATAACAGGATACATTCTTCTTGATCACATGCGTTGTAGTAAGGGACATCTACTGGCATCATGGTCCCCATGACAGATTTCACAATCTAATGTCACAGTGCGTACCATCCTCCGGGGAAATTATCCTTAACGTGCCCCTCTATCTCACAATCTATGTGCACCACAAACCACTATGCGAGTCTCATGGACCGAGTTCACAGATAGCTTTTCCAACTGCTTAGCCATAGCAGCAATAATCTGAGCCTCCAAGAATGGGCTAACTCCAGTATCAATACTACCAATAACTTTGGCATGCAAGGCAGCCTCCAATGCTTCACGTGGATCTGTAAAAGTTTTATGAGACAAGGCCCTTCTAAAAGGGGTGATCAATCCTCCAACAAACCACTTTGTGCATGCTGAGAAGGATGTATATCATATGATAATTTAGACAAGAGAGTTTTAAAGCGCACATCATACTCCCACACACTCTCTGCCATTCCTTGTTGTATCTCCTTCAAAGCGCTAATGCTTTTTTGCTCGAACTCAGGAATGTGGAACTCTACCAGGAATGCATTCTTTAAGGTAGTGTAATCCACCACCATTTGATGAGGATCATACTTTCTATACCAGTATGCATGCGCCCTTGCAATGCGTGGTTACAAATTGACTAGCCTTTCATTCTAGGGTTGTGATACCTTTCACGCACCATAGTAGTTCACACTTGTGAACATGTTCTATAGCATCCTCAATGCCCTATGTAATCTAGTAAATGTAGAGACATTTCAAAGAAAACTTGAGGTGGTGGCTGGGGTCCTTGTCTGAACCAGAGCCTTGGTTCCCTCTGGTGTTTCCTCCATCTCCTTGATCCACCAGTCCACCGGGTCTGTACCTCCAGCCACCACTAGATCCACCAGAACCACTTTGGTCCAATAGGGCTGTAGGAGTTGTGCCAAGCACCCCCATGGTCCCACTTTGAATTGTGTGCCAACGGTGAGTGTGATGATGCACCCCCCTACTACTACTTTGTCTCCCATGCCACTCCTTGATGCGAGACCAAAAGCTTGTACACTTTCCCTTGTCCAAAAACTCCTCCAAATACTGGAATATGTGCAGCCATAGAAGAAGGAAATGTAAAATTATATCTCCTAGGCATGGATCTATCTCTTCCACTAGTTTCAATTGGATCAATACTTCTTCCTGGATCGGGAAAACCAAGCACCAGGGCTCGGTCACTGGGTGGGTTCAGATATGTGCCAATGACTCTCCTTTCTCCATGTGATGAACTCTCACCAGAAGCGAAGGGTCTCCCTCACGTGCTTGCCAAGATGGGGTAGCATAGAATGCTCAGGTTCCACGTCCTCCACGTGAACCTCAACTCCTTCCCATAACGTCTGTCTCCATAGATCCATCACACTAGCAGCTTCACATCATCTAGTAATCTCCCTTTCATGTGCTTCACCATACTTGAGCCATCTTTCTTCCCTCTCCTTTTCTGTCATATCATCTGCCATCTTCCTCCACCCAAGCTTCCTTACCCAGCGCTCAGAATGGTTTAGCCGGCCATGGGAGCACTTCTAAACTCATGGTAACCATCAATATCTTCATAGCTAGAGGAATAACACGTAGAAATGATCCTCTAGGTTCTCGTAGAAACTCAAACTCAGCAATCTCTGGCAAGAATACATGGAAATGGCATATTCCAGAGTGTAGCTAGCTAGTACTCCTCCCCACCAGTGATCTACAGCATGGGTCCATGTCAGATCTGCATCCTGCAACCTTTGGTAGTCTTCTTTGGTCCATATCCATGATCCATAATGCCAACTTGATCTAGATGCATAGGCTGAAAGCCACCCAAATAACTCTATTGGGAAGCAGCAAAAAAAAGTCTCATACAGATCATGGTAGAGATTCTCCTCTACCCATCTACGTGTATCAAACTCAGGTCCAGTGTTGAATCTCTGGGAAAATTCATCTTTTGTGCTCTTGAACCATGATTCAACATTTTCCAATGTTAACCGATCCATCATTACTCTTTACACAGATCATGATGCATGTTATATCCCACTACAACTTTGAAAAGAGGTCCGGCAATGGAACCAAGATGTAGTCAATTTTACTCCCACTATAAAAGGAAGGAATCCCATGCATGACCTATCACCCAGCAGAAGCTGAGTGCACTCACCCGAGGCACGCGCGGGTGTCGAGTCTCTCTTTTATGTGAGTTTTAGTGGGAAGCATTCATCTATGAGTAGTATAAGAGTATTCAGGAAAGAAGTTTAGACATACAAGAATCATGGGGCTCAGAACGGCCTCCAGATCCTTGTAGTTTCTTCAGACCAAGTGTTTTAATAGACTCCATAACATATATTGTAACAAAAGGAAAGATACAATCATTCATTCATAGCATGAAAGGAAAGAGAACTTCTATGAATGAAATATACATAAAACCCACTGATATTCATATCTAATTGCAATAGGTAACCTCATTGTATTCATCATTTCATTACAAAGAGCCATAGAGGGCAGACCATAGTCATGCACATCACTAGGCTTGTATAACTAAGCCAAAAAGAAAAAGAAATTACAATGCTAAGCTTAGTACATTCCTTTCTGCACCAAAGTTCCACTCGCAGTAATCCTGTAGAGCTTCACCCATGTTATCTCTCTCTCTGTGTATCCCTCCTATCTTCTCCTCTCATGTCTATATTCCTCGTGTGTATGTTATCCCGGTCTCCTTATCTTTGTCTCTCTTTTCCCACTGCCATAGGCACTTGTATTTATCACCTTCCCTTCACCCCATGCTTCACCCAACTCACCTTTCCATGCCCTCAGATCCATCACCAAGTGTCGAATGTGGTCCTTCAGCGAGCATGTTTCCTCAGGCTTAAGCTCTCCACTCCATCTCATGATGGTCAAAACCAATAATTTCCCTACTAATGATGCGTTATTGGATCATATGGGTGCTTATGGTGATCTACCTACTTTCCATCATAAATGATGCAAATCCCATCCCTGTGTTAATATGACTTGTTTGGGGGATTCCGTTAACTCCACTAATACTTCCACCCACCTGACACTATTCCTACTGAGCCATACATTGAGGATCATTCCACACTTATCAATGAATAAACCATACAACATAATTTAGGAACGGCTGAAAATCCTCGTATTGTCTTGTTAGCCACTTCCCTTACCCCTGCCGAACAAAAGGATCTCAAGAAGTCCTTCAAAAATTTTCTCGACATTTTCACATCTGACTATAATGACATGTCGTATCGATACCTTTGTTGCAATGCATAACATTTTCCTCAATCCCAGCATTCAAGCCCATCCAAAGAGAAGATGCGTAAGATGCATCCTAAGGTTGCACTCTTAGTCAAAGAAGAAATCCAAAAATTGCTCGATGTTGGCTTCATCTAGATGTAATGTGTCCCCAAGTGTAAAGTAGGGTGGCCTGTATGGATGAATGGATTGGTTTGATTTGACCCCATGTGTAGGGTAGGATGGGAAGTGAGGGATATCAAAAATAGAGGATGCCCTCAATGGATAATAGTAAGATTTCCCCCATCCATGATGATGACAATTTGAAAGGGGTATGAGGAGGATGGGATGAAAAGGAAAGGATCATCATTTGCCCATGGATGTTTGATCCAAGGGGAAAAGGATGTGGATGTGATGGATGGAAGGAAAATGACATCAGTGATGAAAAAAGATGAGCCTAACGACACATGTTGTAAGACAAGAGTGAGACTAAAACAAAAGTGTGAACAGGCTCTAAACAATTCCGAAACATGCGAGCCTTATGTATCTGTGAGATAAAAGTGTGTGTGATTATGATGATTAATTACTTTGCTTGCGAAGACTTGTGGGTAGTATGTAAAGAAAAACTATCGAATATATAGGGAGTGATTAAGTCAAGTATGTTGATGGAAGGTGAACGGAAGGTTAATTTGTGCATTGCTTCATTGCAAGCCCAACATCCATAGCCCCGGTAGAGTATCTAGAAATAACCCTAGAGAGAGTCATGAGGTGGATTTTATTTGATATTTTGAATCTTGATATGATTTTTTATTTTTTATATTTGGATTTTTTTGCATAAAGTTGTTCCACTCTCTTGAGAATTATCAAGGGTTTAAGACTCACTAGTGGCTTGAAGGGGGATGGAAATGAGTGTAGTGATGACATTGGATAGATTGTCAAAAGATACACCCAAGGGTCTTCACCATAAGTAGATTAAGTGTGTGGATATTTAGGAGGAAAATGGTGCTTTGAATGTTGGAGGTAATGATAGAGCAAGGTCACACAATTATAGTAGGTAATATTGGCTTAAAACATGTGTGAGTAAGTTGATCAAGTGTTTAGATGAATAGATTATAAGAGGATATGAATGGATGTGATGATAAGGATGGATTATATGAAAAAGGGATGTAGATTTTGGATTGAAGGAGGATGGGTGTGAAGGAAAGAACATCCATGTGCAAGCAACAGATTGTGTGCTCAATCCATTTTTAGGTGTTTGATATGTGTAGGGGATTAAACAATTTGTGATTGGGTTGAGTGGTTGGGATGGTAGGATAGACAAGAGGATTGGTAGAAATGGTTTGGGATGGTGGAGTGGGAGGTTCATTTTTAGTGTTAGGTTTATAACCTAAGCCTAAACGTCCTAGATTTTGGCAAAAAGAGATGGGTTCACGAATGCCTTGTTCATGGATGCCTAAGCCTTTTCCTTGTTATTTCATATTAACAAACATCTATTTGGATATAGGATATGAATTGGATGGGGAAGATGATGTCATGTGGTCATAATGAGACTAGGGGATTGTATTTTTTCATCCACTAAGAGGTCAGACTTAACAAAGGATGGGAGGTGAGATTTGTTTTGATTTTTGGTCGGTGAGGGATGTTTGGATGTACGATGAGATTTGGATGGTTGACGATGTTTGGATTTTAAGTGGGATTTGGATCATAGACAATGGTTAGTGATAGGATTGGAGTAGAAAGGTGATGGATAAAGAGGTATAAGGATAAGAATTCCTTGTTAATGAGGCGTTGGACATAAAACCTAAATTACATACAATGATTAGTCAAATGTCTATGGGTGTGATGGAAGTCACAAGTAATAGTGTTCCCTATACCGTGATGGTTTGGGAAGGTTTTTATTTTGTAATTTTATTGGGGGATGGATAATCATGTTGAAGGTTTTTAGACAATGGAAGATGGTGGTTAAGGATTCTCCTCAAGGAGTGAAGTGGCGTGGGTTAAATGGTTTGGATGAGGTAGGAAGTAATGATGCAAGATTGGATGGTTTATGAGATGTTCTAGTTGATTTGGATTTGGGATTTGTATTAGATATTTTTGGCTTAGAATATGAAGGAGAAGGATTAGGCACTGGGGCCGAAGTGGATGGCTTAGAGGACGAAGTAGATTTGGTTGATTTTGGATTTTTTGGAGTATGTGGTTTTGAGGTAGATGGTTTTGTTTAGGATTGGATTATTTAAGATTGATAGATGTAGATGAAGGGGATGGGTGTGATATGGGGGTTACATTAGATTTGGGTGATGTTGGAGATGAAGGAGATTTGGGAGATGGGTGTGGTGTAGGAACCACATTAGATTTGGTCGATTTTGGGGATGAAGTCGATGAATATAATTTTTCCTTAGGAGTCACGTTAGATTTTTTAGGATTGGGAGATGGTGGAGATGAAATAGGATTAGTGGATAGGATGGTATTTGGGTTTAGGTGATGAAGGGGTTGAGATAGGATTATATGTGGATGAAGATGATGAGGGTGGTGTATGATCCTAATTGGATAGGATTTAAGTTTAGGGGTGTAGACAAAATATTGCACATTAGACAATATTTAGCCCGATCTTATACTACTATTTAGAAGGTTCTCAAGTATAAAAAGTAATAACTAATCCCAAGTTTTTGCCACCTTTTTCTTATGTATTATTTTAACTTTCCTGTGTAATTCCCGATACCTATAAACCCATATCATGACCTTTCTGACATTCTAGCCTAAAATCAAGGCACCCCAACCTGTCTTGGGGCACCTTGAGGTGCCCTGGTCCCACCCTAGGTGCCCCAATCTAGGTTTATCCTCTTTCGCTCCTTTTTGGGTCACTTCTAGTTGTTGGTCATCCTTATCTTCTTCTCAGTCGGCCTTGTTGGGATTAATTATGAAATTAAGCTTGAGAGCCCTATAAATATAAAGTTATAAGACCATAATAAGGGTCCTAGGTCTTTGCATCTTATCACTATTATCACTCCATCTAGGGTTATATCCATTGCATCACTTGCATCCACATAGTGTCATGCATTCAAGCGAGGATATCTTCATCACACACATTACATAGGGGAAGGATTCCATTCTATTCCATGCACACATGCTACTTACATTTCTATAGCTACTATTTCTCGCTACTTCACAAAGTGTGACTAACATGAGAGCACCTAGGGCACATGACACACACACACACACACACACACACACTAGAACTACATCAAGGTCTAAAATGTAGTGCAACGCTCAACGATAAGTCCACTAGTTTGACGAATGAGGTCAATCTAACCCATTCATATACAACTTTTATTTTTCTAGGGTTGATACTTCTCATTGCATTCCGGTCATTCTCTAATTAATTTGATAAATCCACCACGATGATAGGAATCATTCAAAGACACTTAACAACCATACTAGATTTAGGTTTTAAGCATTTACGTTGTTTCGAGCACCCAGATTTACATACTAGGGTGCCTCAGGTGCCCAGTACAATCCCAAGAACCTGTTTCATCTCGGATAGGCCATATCTACCCTTTGTAGGGTCCTCGAAGGTTTGTCTACACGTTTGATTTTATTTCCAGACTTGCAACACCGTGTCAATAGTCTTCCATTATCAACTAAGTCATTTCCTTTCTCCCTTTTACATATTAGGTTTTCATTTCACTTACAATAATTTATTTACATTTATCCCATACTACATTATTTTATTTACAGTGGTTTTAGTCCTCCTAATCAAATTAACTATGGTCACTATTTCCCTACATATAGTTTAATTTTAGGTAATCATTTTTGTGAACCTGACCGTTTGTTTTTATCACCTTCTATGGTGTTCCATCTTTGTTGTCATGTTTTTCCCCTCATTATTTTCTTTCTGTTTATACGATATTTATTTTCCATCCTTGCTACCTTCTTCTTACTTGTAGTAGTTATTGCTCTCACAACACCATGAGTATGTCTATTCATGCGTACTTACAAAAATACCCGGATTGCCTCCTTTGCCTCCAAAATTACTTAGTTACTCATTATGTTTCTCCACACATATCACCCAAATATGTCTACCATAAATTTATTTCCTCCTTAACCCTTAATGAAGATCAAATCACTTTCACATCTGATGATCTTCCCTCCCCTAGAGTTCTTAGCCCATGACCCTCCATTATATATCTAGGTGTGTGTTAACAAAGTAGGTATTAAGTGTGCCCTAGTAGACAATGGATCTGGCCTCAAAATTTGTAACATTAGTTTTCTCCATCATATCGGCATTACCCCGACATCTCTTGCTCCTTCCAACATCTCTATTTGTGGCTTTGATAACATCCCAAAATGAGTTTTAGGTATTGTACAGTTACCCATTACCATTGGCCCATGTACACTTACTATCCCCTGCCATGTAATGCCCAATGACCTTAACTATAACATTCTCCTTGGTCGGCCCTAGATCCATGTCATGTATGCAGTTCCTCTACACTCCATGCTTGACTAAATTTTCATTACTAGGGCACCACCATTTATGATGTCCATGTTGATCCTTCCCCTTTCACATATTGTAACTCTATTCAACAACCTTTAGACTCCCCCGTTTCCCCACATGTTGGTCCACCTCTCTCCAAGTATGGTTTAGGATACGACTATCTTCGTCATTTTGGTTTTTCTCACTACCAAGACCACAAAGTTACCGAACTTTGGGACCTCCCTACATGTCCACATAAGTTTGGCCTTGGTTATTAGCCTTCTGACCCATCACCCGTAGAGGTGCAAACCATATGTCATGTTACATCTCTTCCCTTGTTGCACTCCGAACCTTATTAGTAACGATGCTCCTTCCTTTTAGGATAAAACCAATAATTTCCCTACTAATGATGCATTATTGGATCATATGGGTGCTTATGATGATCTGCCTACTTTCCATCATAAACGATGCAAATCCCTTCCATGTGTTAGTATGATTTGTTTGGGGGATTCTGTTAACTCCACTAATACTTCCGACCCACCTGACACTATTCCTACCGAGCCATATATCGAGGATCATTCCACACTTATCAATGAAGAAACCATACAACATAATTTAGGAACGACTGAAAACCATCATATTGTCTTGTTATTTGCTTCCCTTACCCCTTCCGAACAAAAGGATCTCAAGGACATCCAGATAGAAGGTGACTCTCTCCTCATTATTAATGCCCTTAATAACAAAGGTTCCATTAATTGGGCCATTAGCAATATCCTCAATGATGTTAAGGAAATATCTAATTATTTTGATAGCATTTCTTATAATCATACCCTTCGTCAAGGGAACAAATGTGCGACAAGATGGCCAATTACGACATCCATTGTAATGATTATAAGCTATGGTGTAAAGTTGATATATTACCCATGGATATTAATGAGTCCATCAGTAGAGATAGAGGGCACTAAGTTTTATAATGTTGGCACGAGTGAGAACGGGCGGCGACAACTTACTTAATATCTTGCCTTCCAAGATTTTTGCCAATGCGAAAGAAGGTCTCTTGTTGAATTTTTGTAGCAATCAGAAGAAGCTCGGTCTGGTGAATATGGGGGTGATAGGATTTGTGTTAAACCTGCTAGCCATAACACTAATGTGTGCAATCAACCTCTGTGGAACAGGCTTAGGATTTGGGGTTTCAACAATTTCATTGCCAAATTACATGGTCATGATCCCTCTCTGTCTAAGGATTTTGACAAAGCTTGGAAAGCGGATAAGTTTGTTGTTAGAGGAATGGAAATCGAGTTATCTGAGTCCTCCATCGCTCAGGTCACAGAAATGAAAATGGATGGGCTTAAAATTTTCAAGGATAGAACCCGTAAAGAACAGGAAATCGAGTGGTTCTTTATTGGCAAGGAAAGATGTTCCTTCTTTACATATGGTATTTCCAGGTCGTGCATTCTGGGTATTTGAAGAGAGATGTGCCTCCACATTATGAAGTACATCACTCTAGAGGGTAAAGACAAAAAAATCTATACTCACCATTTGACCCTTCTGAACATGCTCCGCCATAAGGTCATGGTGAGCATTCCCTTCTTTCCGTATATGTCACTGACTAACTCCTTAGAGGCTTTCCAGCAGGAGAAAGTGGATTCACCTTTGCACGAAGGGCTCATTCTTCTGATGTATGAAAATGGGAAACTTGCTTTGTGTTCTCCCCTGGAAGATCATGCGGATGAGGATGACCTCACTCTTGTTGATTGCCTCACTAAGATGAAGGCTGACAATTGTAAATTTGGCAAGGAGGTTTCTGGTAAAGATATGGGTGAGGCAGGTCATGGGGAAGCAAGCACTTTGAGAAAACGGGACAGGGAAGCTAATTTAAAGGGTTTAGAGTATTTGAGCAGTAAGGTTTAGTACTTAGAAGGGGTTCTCCATGCGATCGAAGAAACCAATACGTGCCAAAGGGATATAATGATGGATGTCATCAATTCTTCCAAGTAAATTGTTACTGCACGAATAGTGAAGTCCAAATAGAAACTTCTTGAGCTGGAGGACCAGGTCAAAAAGCTCAGCGATAAGATGGAAAGGATGGAGGAGGGCACCAAAAGAAGGATTTTCAACTTGCGCATCAGCAGCTCCGAGGATGATATGGAGGATGATATTAATGATAAAGGTGTTGAGAGTGGCGGGAACAAAGATAGCCACGATGGTAACAGTGGGGGATCCCAAAATAATTAACGTTTGTTCATTTCGGATAAATGAGATAAATTTGTCACCTCGTTAGCGAATTTTGGCGAACTTCATTGTTTTTCCATTTTGAGACTATTTCTCCTTCTCTCGGGTTTACCCACCTTGATATAAAGTTTGGTCCTTCTCTGTATGAGTTAAGCATGTTTAACTCCCTTCCGGGACTTTCTTGTTTCCTTTTTGTTGGTTGTTTTTATTCTCCTTTTGTAATGGCCCCTAGGAGCTGATCCCTGTTTTTAACGTATCGAATAAAAAACAAAAGGATCTCAAGCAAGTCCTTCACAAATTTTCCAAAATTTTCACCGAGGACTATAATGACTTGTCAGGTATCGATACCTCTGTTGCAATGCATAACATTTTCCTCAATCCCAGTACCAAGCCCATCCAGTAGAAGATGCGTAAGATGCATCCTAAGGTTACACTCTTAGTCAAAGAAGAAATCAAAAAATTGCTCGATGCTAGCTTCATCCGCGTTGTTGACTATCCCGAATGGGTATCTAGCATTGTTCTGGTGATGAAGCCCGATGGTTGTGTCCACTGCTACATTGATTTCCATGATTTAAACAAAGTTTCCTAAAGGATAGTTTTCCCCTCCCACACATTAATGCTATAGTAGACTCTACCGCAGATATGACATACTCTTCTTTATGGATGGTTTCGATGGCTACAATTAAATTAAAATAAATATGGATGATCAAGAAAAATCCTCTTTCACTACGCCATGGGGTACATTTTGCTATATTGTCATGCCATTTGGCCTCAAGAATGTCGGGCTACCTATCAACGTGTTATGACACATATTTTTCATGATTACATCCAAAAGATCATCGAAGATTACATTGATGATATTCTCGCTAAGTCTCGCCGTTGTTCTTCACACGCACATGACCTTCGCGTGCTATTTGAATGATTACGTCAGTATCGTGTTCACCTCAATCCCAAAAATGTGTCTTCGGCATCACCACGGAAAGTTACTTGGATACATTATTTCACGTCGAGGCATCAAAATTGACCCCACTAAAATCAAAGCTATTCTCGACATGCCTCCACCAAAAACCTTCATCAACTTTGCTACTTGCAAGGTAAATTAAAGTTATAAGACACAACCGGCTGACAAGACACAACCCTTTACACATCTCATGAAGAAAGATACTAAGTTAATTTGGGATGAACAATGTCAACAAGTATTGGATCACATCAAGGCTTATCTATTAAACCCTCATGTTCTAGTCCCATCCACAATCGACCGTCCCTTTCTCTTGTATATTTTAGATACCTTCCATGCCTTAGGCGCACTATTGGCCCAACATGATGATGCTCACCAAGAATGAGCCATCTACTATACTAGCAATCGCATGTGTTTCATGAGATGTGAACGCCGAACGGTATATGTTATTTGATTTAGAGGGATAGTTATTATTTTTGTAGTTGATATCGATAAGGGGTGTAATTGATTTTGTAATTGTAGGAATATATATGAAGCATTAAATTTAAAGGTGTTATCTCTACATTTCAAATTTGTTACAAATTCGTACATATATATTTGCAAGTCTTTAAAAATGTTGAGCTCCTGCTGAGTTAGGTGTGTGTCTGTGCGAGACATTAGGAGTTCCCAATCCTCAATTAGAGGGGTTGAATCTTGCATGTGGAGCAGTAAATTCCATAATGAAACCTATGCATTGGTTGTTCCTTGTTGCCAAAATATTGTTTGCAATGTAATGGAAGACTGAAATCCCTTCCAAAGGGTTGCTTCATAGGAATTACTTACATAAAGAGGATTGTCCAAAACCGGCGGTAATTGGCTGAGGTCACCGAGGAGGATGACAGATCTGTTCCCAAATTCAGATGTTCTTGAGTGTGGAAAGCTTTGTGGAGCCTACTGTCAATTTTTCTTAGCAACTTTGGCCCGATGAAACTCATTTCATCAATAAGAACATATTCTATATGTTTCAGTGACTCTTGAAAAGACGATAATGCACTACCTTCAAGGGGTTTCAGTTCTTTGATTGGAATACGCATGGTTGCATGGATTGTAGATGCGGAGATGTTGAATGCTGAAACACCAGTAGGGGCGAGTACAAGTAGAGGTGAGGGAGATGTGGTTGATGCTGTGAATGAATTCCGATTTTATTTATCAGAAATGATTTTCCTGTGCCAGTCGTTCCTTGAATTATCAATCTTAGTGGAGGTAGAAGGGTTTTGTTTGTTGAATGGTGTAGTATGGTGTAGTAGGATTTTTGGGCTTTATGTGGAATCCTTTATCATGGGTCATGGAAGCTGCAACAGTTATGGCCATTGCATTGGCAAATGGAGGAGTAAGTTTGAAGTTTTTTTTTTGCATTTGTTTAGACATTGCAATTGTATGTGTGGCTTGTAATTTGAAGTTTTTGCTCAAGTTTTATGAGTCTCATTGCATGGATGGTTTGCAGGGGAAGCCTCCTGATTGGCAAGATTTTGTTGGTATCATAACACTGCTTGTCATCAACTCCACTATTAGTTTTATCGAAGAGAACAATGCAGGCAATGCAACTGCTTCACTAATGGCCTGGTTGGCTCCAAAAGCAAAGGTCCTAGCTCCAAATGCACTAATTTTCATTTTATAAGTTCTCGTTTCCCTATCTAAGGCTGCTCTAGAATCCATGTTTTCATTTCAGGTTCTAAGAGATGGGCGGTGGAGTGAAGAAGATGCTGCCTGTCTGGTTCCTGGAGACATAATTAGCATTAAACTTGGAGATATTGTTCCTGCAGATTGTAGACTTCTCGAAGGAGACCCTTTGAAGATTGATCAGGTTATATGTTGTATTTTTTTTTCATGGCATATAAATTGATTGAGGCTTTAACAAAATTTGGATTAACACGAGTCTCTTATGATGACAGTCTGCACTAACTGGAGAGTCATTGCCAGTGACCAAGAATCCTGTGATGGGGTTTACTCAGGTTCAACTCGCAAGCAAGGTGAACTGGAAGCTGTGGTTATAGCTACAGGAGTCTACATCTTTTTTGGTAAAGCAACCCATCTCGTAGACACAACAAATAATGTGGGACATTTTCAAACGGTGCATTTTCTCTAGCATTGTATATTTGTGGACGCTGCGTTATTCTCTCAAGTTGCATATCAGGTGCAACTTTGTGTTTTGGGGTTCAGTTCTATTTTAATATTAGCCATGTCTCTACATGTTTTCAACTTGGCTTAAATTTTTTCCAGGAGGTGCCCGATGGCAGGAAGGAAAGTCCAGGAGGACCCTGGCAATTTGTTGGTCTTATGCCCCTCTTTGATCCTCCATGCCATGATAGTGCAAACACAATAAGAAGGGCTCTCAACCTAGGTGTTAGTGTTAAAATGATTACATGGAATTTCAGGAAATGGCTTCGCCTCTGCCCATGAATTATTATTTTCATCCAACTTCCACAAGCACAGATATCTGGTGTACACCAAAACCACATTCCCGTCATACCCTGTCAAGTTCCAATCAGATATACAATCATGGCAGTATGGTTCATATTTAGGATTAAGAGGCCTCTGTGGCGTGCTACTAATACTCCATGTCCTGTTTTCCACATTTAGTGCGGCTACACCAGTTCGCATTATTATCAATCGGTTTTTGAGTTCGCTGGTTACACTAACCTAGTAGAAACTCCCTACAGAGAATACTCCTTCCCCTGTTGGAGCTGATGATAGAGCATTAATCGTGTGGAATGTAGTCCATTCATCCCCCTTTGAATCATATATTTTCACTACCAAAAATCCTCCGGGGATTATTTCCCTCTTATTTATTCCAATCACAAAACTACAAGCGCTGGTGTAGGTATCAAACCCCAATCGAACGAAATTGTGTCTGCAAACTCTAGTGCTAACAAACGTATCAATGCACTTTGGAACTTCAAAATCTAAATTCAGAGCTTGTGAATGAAGAAACCGCGCATGTGGCAAAATCTACAGCGTGAAAAATACATCACACGAAAAACGAAAACGTCAAATTTAATAACGATGAAAAATGTTTTAACGGCCGTCAAATTTAGCTCAGTCGTAGAAACCTAGATCCACCACACACCACATTAAGGGCTTGCACTCTCACCACCATGTGCTAAGTAAAAATAAAATGGATGGATCAGTCTTTCGGATGCAGTCTGATTTGAGATCAATGATGCAATCTGCCAGAAGAGTTAAAGTAAGACAGAAGATTGATCCAGTGATTTGAGATCAAGAGAAACTGAATACCCTACAAACGACACTATCGTAGCTCTAACATTTACTCTACCTTGAAACTGAAACTTCAACTCTCTGCATTTAAGGCTTATACAATAGCAAGTAACAATTTCAACTTCTGGTGGCAATTAATTTTGTGACTTTGTCTTTTGATCTGTCGAGCTGAACTCTCTGTTGATATGGATGTTTGTTGAAATATTGTTTGTTTGTTTGTCATCACTGAATTATGAATCTGAATCTGAATATGATATATCTTTGTACGTGTAGAAAGTTAAAATGATTTGTAATTTTGTTTTATAACGAGTACGACAGTGAAAATTCAATAATTCTTTTATATGTATAAAAATCACAATTTATAAAACCCTAGAACCCCTGTTTCTCATTTTGAATCCATTTCTCGTTTCATTTCTGCTTCCCATTTCTTATTTCGTATATGCATCTCCACTTATTCCTTGAGGCAATGTGGATTGCATGTCTTTGGAGTTTGTTTTCTAAATGACATAACAATTTACTTGCTTACCAAACTATATACATTTTCAACTTATCCATCCATTTAACTTAGTCTTTTGTCTAATTCATTGATTAACTGATGAACCCTCAATTGTTTCAAAGGAAACTAATTTAATTTATCTTAAAATAAGTAATACGCCACAAGAGAAAGGCCTTTTTAAGTGATTCTATCTTTTGTCCAACAAATATGAACATGGAATTCAATAAGTTGTGAGTACTTAATAAATTCACCCAAAGCAATTAGTTTCTTGTGGCTTAATTTTGCATTTTTTGAGACATAAATATATTTTAATATTATGTTATCTATGATAGGTATTGTGCCCAAAATTGATATATTAAAGATAATAATAATTGGTAAATCCTCCCTTGGATAGTGTTCACAAGATAGTAAGAAATTTATGGAAGAAATAAAAAATTTATTAATCAATGTGACATATAACACATTTAAAACAGACATCTTGAAATTGATATCTATTGATTTGATGTTAGACCAAATATTATATATGGCAAGTTTTGGTAGGAAATTTGATGTATTTTGGAAAGGTTTTTTTTGTCTAATCTTAATGTTCACAAGATAATAAGAAATTAATAAAAGAAATAAAAGAATTATTAATCAATACACATTTAAGATAGACGTCTTCAAATTAATCTCTCTTGATTTGATGTTTGACCTAATAATACATATGGCAAGTTTTGGTAGGAAATGTATAAAGAAACTGAGAATTATCAATCAAGATGACATTAACAATCTAAAATAAACGTCTTTAAATTGATATCTCTAGTTTTCTGAAAAGACCTATTCAAAATATCTGTACTATTTAAAAGTCGGTATCTGCCAAAACATTTTTGGAACAAATCTTGCAGAATTTAATCTTCAAGGCAATCCAGAGATTTTTTTCCTTTTTTTAAAGCTAGTCAAATCAAATTTAAGCAAGGTCCAATTTGGGATTGAATATTTATCCCTTACCTGGAATATATGTTGGAATCGTTGGCCTGCAGGCAGAGTTTGTTGGACATGGGGTACTGATCGATCACGAACTGGGTATAATTAGAAAATTCATGGACAACCGACTCCACACTCCTCCCACCAGGAATATACAGAAACTCATCCACATCGAAGAAAAAAGTCCAGTTGGCCATGAATCTGTATCTGTGCAGACAATCATTCACAACCAGAAACTGATTATGATAATACCCATCAAACTGTTCCTGTTCTTTTATATCCTGCAATGTCACCCTCCCAGCCTGCATCCACGGCTCCAGCACCTTCCTAACCTCAGAATGAACACCTGCTAGTAATGTAAACTTGCGTTTGGTGTTTATATATATATGTTGCTCATTTAATTGGCACATGCATATATGCATGCGTATGCATGCGCACAGAAAGAGAAATGGTGATGACGATAGTAGAATTATGAATGTGCAGAGCGATAGAAGAAGGGGATTCGTCACCCCCCTGCATGGCAGATGTTTTCCGCTGTCTTGGGAAGGCTTCTCGTGCGGCTCTCAGCGCCATCGCCAGACATCTTCGACTTCGAAGCGAGTAATTATTATTCACTATTTTATTTTTCCTCTTGTAGGCGCCCATCTGGATAAACAGGTAGGCCGCAGTGCCATATTAGAGGGGAAAAATCAACATGCAAAAAAAAACCAATAGAAAAAACAGCGGTTAAAAATAGAAACGAAAAAGCTACGAATAAAAATTGCCTGCAAAAGTGAAAACGACGTGTAAACAACAGTCAAAATTAAACACGTCAGAAAAACGTTTGGAAGGCTGTCAAATTTAACATCATTGCGGAAACGTCCGGAGGACCTTTACCATAGGGGGAACGCCTTCGGCGTAATTAGTCATACACTTTCTCTCTTATGAATGCAATTATAGTTACATCAAAAAATTGTGCCTCGGCCTTGTCTTCATTGCTGACAACTTGCGTCATTACATCCTTAACCGTGAAGTTCACATTATTACCAAAGTTGACCCTTTACGCTATCTCTTTTCATGTATTCATATTTCAGGGCGTTTGGCTCGATGTGTCATGCTCCTTACATAATGCGACCTTAAGTTCCTTCCGCAACAAATAATTAAGGGGAAGGTCATCGTTGATCAGATTTGCTCCTTACATAATGTCTATAATTAAGATTTTCTTAAATGCCCTACAACGATTAAAAAATAATGATCCTGTTAACTATTTGGGAGAAAAAAATGCTTACATGATGTTCAACAGGCAAGAAGATTTAGATTCGTTGAGGTGTTTGAGAAATGACGGCAAGAAAAGGTGTTGTTCCATAGATGTGCTCCCTCGAAAAAAGTATTGCGAGAGACACATGTAGCCCAGACGTCCTAAGCCTTCAAAGAAAACCAAAAAATATCCTCCAACAACTTTCGACGCAGCGGTTGCCACCCCGTTTCAAATCCTGCTCTATGTCGCTCACAGGGCTCTTAATATTTTCAATATGTCTTGTTGAAAAACTTTAAAAAAGAACTGTTGAATTCAGATTTTTAATCGAAAAACTAATTATTTTATTTGGGTATTTGCAATGTGTTTGAATTCAGATTATATTTTATTTGGGTATTTGCATTGTGTTTGAATTTAGATTATATTTTATTTGGGTATTTGCATGTGTTTGAATCCAAATTATATTTCATTTGGGTATTTCCCTTCTGATTGAATTTAGATTTTATTTTATTTGGGTAATTTTCGTTCTAATTGAATTCATATTTTATTTCATTTGGGTATTTCAGTTTTGAGTGAATTCAGATTTTATTTCATTTGGGTATCTTCGAACTCATTGAATTCAAGTTTTATTTCTATTGGGTATCTCTGAGCTGATTGAATTTAAATTTTATTTCATTTGGGTATTTCCTTCTTATTGAATTCATATTCTATTGAAATCTTCAATCTCATTGAATTCAGATTTTATTTCATTTGAGCATCTGCATTATGATTTAATTCAGAATTAATTTCATTTTGACATCTTTAATATAATTGAATTCAGAGTTTATTTCATTTGGGTATCATCAAATTTTATATTTTATTTGCGTAGATGCATTATGTTTGAATTCAAATTTTATATCAATTAGGCTTATTCAGTTTGATTGAATTCTTTATTTGGGTATCTTCCTTGTGTTTAAATTCAGTTTTTATTTTATTTGGATGTCCATTTCCATTGTGTTTGAATTCAGATTTTAAAGGTAACTGATGTTTGTATGAATGTCACGCTAGGGGCTCTATTATCAATTATTGTTTACACATCACCTATTTCTCTATAATAACTCTTGCATTTACCTACAAGACTACAAAGTGCTACATGAAGAAAACAATATGTCTAGGTTTTTACCTAGGACCTATTGAATTTTCCCGTTCTAATATGTTGGCCACTTTAAGCTCAAATTACACTAATGTGAATGCTGGAGTATTAGTCTAAAACATTCGCTCACCGGAAATGTATGGCACACCACTAGAGGAACTCGATTTTTTATTTTTGTTCACACATTTCTTGTTTTCCTAGAATTACTTCATCTTTAAATTAAATGGGCGGCTACAAATTTCAAACGTGGTAGCTTTTGGATTTTCTCCTTTCTTTAGTTTGTCTCTTTTAAGCACAAATAGCAATCATGTGAGTAATGCAAGTACGATAGAGATGACAAATTGGAACATAATGCACTTCTCCCTAGAGACTCTTTTTCATTGTTCCCCATCCTCTCCTTTTTTTTGCTTGCTCGAGTTTTTTCATTGTTCCCCTTCGGTGTTTCCATCGTACATTTCAACATACAATTGCTAGTCATAGCATTAGTACACCAATAAAAAATCTCCACAATGACAGGTTTTTTTTAATGCATCTCCAACATATGGAAAGATAAATCTTAGACTAATAAATACTTGAAAAGGTTGTATATCTTTCATTTTTGATAACGGTCAAAAGTTTGAGGAGATAATTATATCCTCGTCCCTTCCCCGGAGAATTGATTTGAATATTTTCCCAATATAGGCTATTGGCCAAGTCATCATTCACATATTTCATGATAGTTTGTTTGGTTTGTAAATTATTGCAAGCCATTTTATTCATAGACATATTTTTCTCCTCTACTACATGGAAACTATGTTGAACATAGTGCAAGGATAGTTCTATTTCCAATTTTGTTTTTATTGCAAACAACATAGAGTAAAGCTCGTAATCACAACACTCCAGTTCGATGGAAGACCATCCTTGAATCTCCATTTGAGTTAAAATCAGAAATCAGTCTTCTAATAGAGTTCACTATTGCGGAAGACGACTTCACAAAGTTCAAATTTCAGGTTAGAGTCATCTTGCAAAACAAGTGACATTACTGAATCAGGTGAAATAGAATGGCCTATGCAGGTCTCGAACCTGCGACCTTCGCGTTATTAGCACGACGCTCTAACCAACTGAGCTAATAGGCCTTGTTGTCTGAAGACCTAACGGATTCGCTCTCCGTTTCTGTCAACAAAGAGGAATAAAATATGTCCGTGATTGCTCCTAACACTCCCGATGCAAATACTACAAAATTAAAAAGCCGTTGATCGGAGAAAATGCTACGCCCACCGTGGGGCTCGAACCCACGACCACAAGGTTAAGAGCCTTGCGCTCTACCAACTGAGCTAGACGGGCAATTACGTCTTATAAGTGGACCAGCTATTTAATATATCTTTATCGTCAGACAGATGTTTAGTTGAATAAAACATTTGTTTCCACAAAAAGCTCCATATGTGGCTGTAGTTTAGTGGTAAGAATTCCACGTTGTGGCCGTGGAGACCTGGGCTCGAATCCCAGCAGCCACATCTCCCTTGTCCCTTTAAATTTGCCTCTTCTCTGCGTATCTCAATTTTATCTTCCAACGGAGGAAAATAAATTCAACCGATACCCTTTCAAGGAAATTATGGCTATTTGCTGTTATTCACCTTTATTTTTATTACGTTGTTATTACTTATATAGACGGGGACGGTTCCTTGCATTTATATAGTATCTCGCAATTCTATTTTGCTTTCTCTATTAAATTCACTTGTTTAGTTTATATTACTTACAAGTTGATCTCTAAATGTTTGAGCTTTATATTAACGTGAGAGTTCCACATTTGAGATGGACGATTCAAGTCTACTTGTTTTAACCTTCCTTGCATTGAAGTAGACTCTTCAAGCTTGACACAAGAATTGGAATTTTGTAAACCATTTATTACTAATCAAAGATGGGTCATGAAAGGTTAAATTTAAAAAAAGATGGGTCATGCAAAGTTAAATTTAGAACAAGATGAGACTTTGCCTTGTCTACTTAACTATCATCAATATTTTGAGGTCCAAATAAGTACTTGACACATGTTTCTGAGTCTTCTGATTCGACCCCGCTCCGGATAGCCCATGCCTTGATCCTCCGCTTGTCTTTGCACCCCAGCAGGCGCCATGGACTATTGTCTCGCATTCTAAGGAGAAGAAGGGGCGCTTTGATACTCCCACTTCTCTTTCTCCTTTGGACGTGAGTACCTTTGTTTTTGGTCTTCCTCGGACCCCCTTGTAGTTGTTGCTTTGTTGTTTTCTTTGTGTGGCTTTGGGGCGTGCTCTCATACCACCCCTTTTTTTTTGTCGAGAGAATCTTGTATCATGATGCATTTAATATAGTATAAGATCCTTTTCATAAAAAAAAGTGCTTGAGGATTATAACCACTTCTAGATGTAATAATGCATTATAAAGTGCATCGTCGATGAGTGGAAATCACTTTCTATGTTTTTAATCCACAAATGGACTTGAATGATATCATATCTTGAGGAATATTTCACCAATTTAGCTTTGATCCACAACCCGATTTCTTTACTACCTTTATCAATGACTAGAGACAGATTATATTTGCTTCGCATTTGTAATGTAATAAACATGACATTCTTGTTTCCCTAGTAGCAGACACAATTTCTTGCACACTAATATTTAAAGTCTTATGCAACTAACCATTATAGTACCTTTTTCAACCCCCATTCACCTACCTTAATTGGTCACCAATGCATAATGAAAGCAGAGGGTGGTAGATCATGGAACAACACGAAAGTTTCATATCCACCAAGTCATCACTATGGGGCTCAAGAGAGTGAAAAAGACAAACAGTAATCCATCATTAAGTGAGGAACCGAAGAATCTCGCTCCAAGAAAGGAAATCATTCCATCTATCTGTGAACTATAAAAGATACGCAACGCCAATGTCCTATTAACTCCAATTGTCAACACCACTGACTTCCCTATTGTTAATGATCAAGCAATATTTTTAACCGAGAAACTCAAACCCTTCTCAAGTATTAAAGTTAGTTTATGTATTTTAAATAATGCACATTTTGTTGATTTCATGGAGTATAGAAAGTCAATTTGATGAAACATAAAAGATTATTAGTTTTTATTTCTTATTTCACTCCAAACAAAACTATTGACTATAAATGATAAATCGGTTTTTGAAAACACCTTGTAGATGATAACGTTATTAAACTCAAGTGGAAGTGTGCATTTAATCTATTTTTAAATTGTTGTAGTGATTTTTTCAATGCAAGGTGTTTCAATATGTTCTACATTTTGAGAGATAGAGAGAGCATGCGTAAATAGCACAAAAATGCATTGGAAACATGGAATAGAGATACTAACTACGGATTTGAAATCCATATGGTAGTAATGTAACATCTATTTTACCAAAGAATTAGATATGTATGTCTTAATAAAGAGAAACAATTACGGACCTTTGTGACAACACAAATAGACAAAAATGCAAGTCGCATTACCCAACGCTATCCAATACAGAAAGAAGGCGTCCTTAAAAGCTTATAGGCTTGATCAAGGATTTTAGATGAGAAACATTTCTAGTAAGAAAAGGAGTACCTTATGCAACTAACCATTATAGTACCTTTTGAGCCCCATTCACACCTTAATTGGTCACCAATGCATAATGAAAGCGAGAGGGTGGCGGATCATGGAACAACACGAAAGTTTCATATCCACCAAGTCATCACTATGGGGCTCAAGAGAGTGAAAAATACAAATAATAATCCATCATTAAGTGAGGAATCGAATAATCTCACTCCAAGAAAGGAAATCACTCCATCTATCTGTGAACTATAAAAGATACACAACACCAATGTCATATTAACTCCAATTGTCAACACCATTGACTCCCCTATTGTTAATGATCAAGCAATATTTTTAACCGAGAAACTCAAACCCTTCTCAAGTATTAAAGTTAGTTTATTTATTTTAAATAATGCACATTTTGTTGATTTCATGGAGTAGATAAAGTCAAATTGATGAAACATAAAAGCTTATTAGTTTTTATTTCTTATTTCACTCTAAACAAAACTATTGACTATAAATGATAAATTGGTTTTTGAAAGCAACTTGTAGATGATAACACTATTAAATTCAAGTGGAAGTGTGCATTTAATCTATTTTTAAATTGTTGTAGTGATTTTTTTTATGCAAGGTGTTTCAATATGTTCTACATTTTGAGAGAAAGACAGAGCATGCGTAAATGGCACAAAAATGCATTGGAAACATGGAATAGAGATAGTAAATGCGAATTTGAAATCCATATGGTAGTAATGTAACATTTATTTTACCAAAGAATTAGATATGTATGTCTTAATAAAGAGAAACAATTACGGACCTTTGGCAACACAAATAGACAAAATGCAAGTCACATTACCCAACGCTATCTAATACAAAAGGAAGGCGTCCGTAAAAGCTTAGAGGCTTGACCAAGGATTTTAGATGAGAAACATTTCTAGTAAGAAAAGGAGTATCTTGCAAGAATTTTCAAATGCAATATCTAAAATGTATAAGTAGATTGGCTGGTAATTTCATAAAGAAAGGAGCATAAAGATTCAAAATTCAATGATTAATCTTTACATTAAAGGAATCTTAAACAAAATCTCTAGTATTTGAAAAATGGAAACATAGGAGTAAATTTTCATGCATTAAACTCTTTGAAGAGTCCTACATTTCGGAAAAGAACATGACCAATCTAAAAAAAGGTAGAAAATATTTGGAAATTTCATCAAATAATTTTCCCTAATTTCTTTAAATTCTTTGTTATGGTCTATGGAAACACAATTATCCAAAAATAATGGTGTTTATATCATGGAAAAGCCTCTACAGTAAACCATGTATAGATTAGACAAGCAAATTAACTATGGATCTACCCAACTCAACAAAGTAGTCAATCAAACATTATCAATTTTTAAATTATTGTAGTTCTTTTTATATTATTAGACAAGGATGTTTCCGAATGTTCTACATTAAATCTCATATGATGGTCATTGATCCCCGCACCCCCCCCCACACACACACACAAAAGAATGCATAAATGACACAAAATGCATTGGAAACATGGAATAGAGATATTAATGATATTGAGCCATACAAATTATATTTAAAATAATAGTTTAATGTGAGAAAAAAATAGAAATTATACCTCACATATTGTTTCACGTGAGTCTTTCCATTCGCCACTTCTAAGGAGACTTTACCAGTGATTTCTACGTTCATGTCTCTCAAAGGAGGATTCTTTTTTTTAATTTGATCCCAAAAACTGAGGCAAGATGTGATTGTTGATTTACATATGGGGAAAACTTTTGAACATTGTGGATCTCATTGAAATTTTTCTCTTTAAATAGTAATCTGTAGATTTTAAAAGTAAATGTTTTGTAGCATAGATCAATATACTAAACTTTTATTTTCTAATATCAATTTAGAGTTTTATCATCCATTGGAGGCGGTATGATTTAATTAAACATTTTGTTCGTTCAAGTTTGATTGTGGAAGGATGGGTTGTGGGAAAACCATTTTTTGGTGTATATAAATATTTTTAGCCAATGGTTTCTAAAATTTGATATGTAGTCTTAAAATAGTAAGCATTGACGGATAAATAGTAAGAAGATGTTAGCATTAGATTTGAATGAAATAGTTGTTCGAATAAGTAGAGGCTCTCTTCCAAACCGGTATCTTAACATTGAATTTAGATTTGAAGGTGTGGAAAAATTGGAAAATTTTGACGTTACATAAAGTCTTGGAGTAGACCAAATCTTACAACTACTCTCTGATTTTATGAAATTGTGGTCTTCGGATGCTTTGTTGAAATATGTGAATCCAAGCTACTTTGTTATCCCCATGAAATATATTTAGTTTCATTATCAACTACCGTGGAGAAGAAGAAGTCATTGGTATTGGATAAAATCAATGAAAAGACACATTCAATCAAACCCCACACCCCTACGTGGATGTAATTTTATAAGTTTATGGAAATACATGCCTTTTATGTGCTGAAATCGAGCCATTGTTATGTAAATTTCTGGTTAAATTAAAATTTTATGATGTTCACCATAACTAAAAAGGAATTTGGGAATTATCTCACATAATTCGGATCAAGATAAAAGACTATTCTAATGATTTATTATCTTTCTATAAAATTGGAGATGAACAAACTCATTAGAGATGAAGAGACATATTGTTTTGCAAACTGTACCAAAAATAACAAACGATCACAATAGTAGTTACCATTTTTAAAAAAGGAGATGACAGCGATGACTAAATTTGCAGTCACAAAGAAACTTGAGTTTAGAATGGTCTATCGGCCATTCATATTACCCAACACTATCCAACACAAAAAGAAAGCATCCTTAAAAGTTTGGAGACATTTTAGATGAGAAACATTTCTAGTAAGAAAAGGAGTTCCTTGCAAGAATTTTTGAATGGAATATCTAAAGGTATAGGTAAATTGATTAGTAATTTCATTATCTACATTAAAGAAATATTAAACAAAATTTCTAGAATTTGAAAAATGGAAACACAAGAGTACATTTTCATGCATTGCACTCTTTGAAGAGTCCTATATTTCGACAAAGAACGTGATCAATCCCAAAAAAATAGAAAATATTTGGAAATTTCAACAAATAATTTTCCCTAATTTCTTTAAATTATTTTTATGGTTTATGGAAACCTAAAATATCTAAAAGTAGTGGTGTTATGTCATGGAATGTCCTCTAGTAAACTATGTGTAGATTAAACAAGCAAGATAGATCATTTATCATGTATGGTGACTATAAATGAGAAATTAGTTTTTGAAAAGATCTTGTAGATGATAGTGTCATTAAACTTAAGTGGAAGTGTGTAATTAATCTATTTTTAAACTATTGTAGTGATTTTTGTATGGCCGGACCAAGAAGTTTTCATATGTTCTACATTAAATTGTCATGCCCAATATTTTCACAACCCAAAACAACCTTGGAGCTACTTGATAAAATTTTGGGTTTTTTTAAATAGTGTTAAACGAGAGCAAACCATTATTATTACAAACCATTTAGCTCACTACGAATGTTCTATACAGACTAGGGTATTGCTTGCACTACTCTCCCATTTAACCCAAATTAAGCCACTTGCCTATTTGGATCCTTAGTCAAATATAAATTATTTTCTACCTTGTTGGGCTAGCCCCTTGGTGGGGAAATCATAAAAAACATACTCAACTATAACAAGTGTAAATAGAGCTATGATTATATTTATACCTTTTGATTAATGTTATTGCATTATGATAATAAGATATCGTAATTAGATGGATGCATTTTACCTAACAATCATAATAACGAAATTAACATAACGGTTATTGGCACATTGCACTTTAAGCTTAACAATATGGAATAAATGTAAAATCAACTCAATTCATTTTCAAGCGCAATTGTCACTTAAATCGTTTATGTCCACCCTTTTCGAATATCCAAGTTGACTTAGTAATGGTTAGATTACGCAATACTAAACTAATGTAGCTTGTGAAATCAACAATATGGTTTTTACATCATATTTCTTGTTAACGACATGGAATTAATAATTTATCTATATCACTATCATAGAATCAATAAAGTATACTAAACTTAGTTAACCTTATTCGAAAACAATTTATTAAAAGAGAAATACCTCATCTAATTTATCATTCGATAGTTAAAAGTCCAAGCTCTAATATATCATACTTAAACCAAATATATCAAATTTTTATTTCTACAAAAATATTTAATGATAGACTATTATTATTATTTTCTTCTTCTCTTTTTTCACCTCTAATTAACCATGTCATCGTCTTTTTCTTTACACAAATCCATTTGGAAAAATAAGACTATTTTGGAATTAAAAATGAAAATTCAATTTAATGGGTCTTCTAATTAAGTGGGAAAAATAGATTTAACCGAATCGTAAATTGGTTGACTTTTCTCAAGGCTCTCATACATAACCTAACCCTCTTATTACCTCACCTCCCTTTTCCTCTCTCTTCCACTTCACATGTTTTTTTGGGTTGTGCGGGACAAAATGGAGCATCCATGGAGGAGGGATTTAGTTTATTAAATCATCTTTTGATTATCTTTCTTCCCATTTTCATATTTATTTGTGTCTATTTATTGCAAGTTTTTCCTTTTTAAATGGAGTTGTAATGAAGGAAAATGGAAGATTTATTTACTTATTTCCTTTTCTATATATGTTTTCAAACCCATGATGGGGTTTATAGAGGAATAACCTATTAAATTCATTCTAAATTTATTTTAAAGGAGGAATATATATATATATATATACATATATATATATATATATATACATATAATATTCACACACTTAAATATATTTATACATTATATACATACATATATATATATATATAGTTCATACTTATTTAGTGGTTTTAGTTGTAATATTTTTTATAAAACACAAAAGTCCTAATTAAGGGTGATCAACCTAGAGATACGTACATAGTTACATCCGTAGAAGAAACTAGAGATTGGTTTGAGTAAAACAAAAAAAAATATATAGTACTTCAGACACGAGACAACCATCTATGTCTTGGGAGGGGGTGCCGGCCTATATATATGGGTATAAGGAACTACATGGTATATATTGTGCCCACACCGCCATAGGTCATATATGGTTAAATACAAGCTTAGGGGGACCACATATTTTTTATATGTATAAAGTATTTTATCAATAAGCAAAAACTTGTCGGGAAAACTATAAATATGAATCTTATAATTTAGGAATATATAAATATTGTATATTACGAATTTGTTTATTTGTACGACGTCTTACATTCAAAAAATCCCATAATCACAACACACTAGCAGATTGGGTTATAAAACCAAAAAAATACGCCTATAAACACACACACACACACACACACACACACACAACATTTTACACACACACACACAAAGTATTTTATCACACACACACACACACACGTGTTGGGACACACACACACACACACACACACAATACACACAATATTGTACACACACACACACACACACACACACACACACACACACACACACACACACACACACACACACACACACACACACACACACTTGAAAATGAGGCCAATATAAGTTCTTATGCAAATAGAAATAAAAACTATTGCATTTAAACACTTATAAGTTTATACACAAATAGATATAAACTTGTTTTCTCCCGTACTTATTTGTATATGAATTTACTCACATTCCATGTAACCAAATTTTAATATGTGAAAAAATAAATTTCTTTTATATGCATACGAATTTAACAACAAAAATTTCATTAACTTAGTTTGTAAGAATGATAACTAGTAATAATCCTCTAAGCTCGAGTTCTACATCCCTCCCCATTTCCAAATACAAATTTTATAACTTCATCTAATTTCACTATACTTCAATAAGTACGTAAACATAAATCTATAAAAACAAATTAATAAATTGAAATTAGTTTACAAGTCAAGTGTCCATTGAGAAACAATGGTACATGAAGGGAAGTTGAGGCAAATTTACACAAGTTATTTTCAACTATAAAGTGCATTCACTCAATACTTAGTTTTATTATTTTTTACATTGATTCTATCAAGCTCAAGTAAAACATATAACAATAAAAAATATAAGGAAGACTTCTTTTCTTTAACACAATATTTTAAAAAAAGAGCACAAAACTTCTATCTCATTGCAACATAGGAATTACATGGGGATACTAGGGATCATACTCACAACCTCAACCTTTTAAACAAGATTTATAAGGGAACAACAATGAAGTTTCCCAACTAACTTACAACCAATGTACATATCTCTTTCTCATACAATTTACAATGAGCTATTATAACTTAATATACAAGAGGAAAAGATTCCCTATAATGAAAACAACATGCCAAACATTTGAAAAAACCTCCATGGATTCACCAATGAGAACAATAAGCTCCATCTCCAAACACAAGAGAGGTGGCATGGTTTTCCACCCAGCCTCTGAGCATCATTACATGTCTCTTCCTCAAAAGGAGAGCATGTTAGCCTCCCTCCAAGCCACTTGGTAGAGAGGGGAAGCATGCCTCCAAGTTGCACAATAAGATTAAGGAAGAAAAACACCATAGCATACACTCAATAAAACAAGATTTGATACCATTGCCACACACAATAAAGACTTCATACTTCTCAAGAAGAAAGGAGGGGGTGGAAAGGATACAAATAAGCATATTCCAAATGAGTATCATCTCTACTATTTACCCACAAGCCACCATGGCTCCTCCTATCTTTCAAAACATTATCCTCCCTTACTACCAAACAAGGGAAGAAAATGAAGAACTAAGGAAAAACTAACAATAACCAAAACTTTTCTACACATTCATTCAACATTTTGAGCATAATCAAGTGAACATACTTAGCTTCCATGCCAGATAAACAAAAGAATTGTGAGACTTACCTCACAAAAAGAAAAACATCCAAAATTTTAAAATAGCAAACCCTTTTCCACCAAAGGTTTTTCTTCCTTTCTCAAGTCCCAATTTCTCCAAGTGAAAATCGTAAAAGAAAAACTCTCCAAAAGTCTCCCTCTCCAAAATGGAGGGTTAAGTAAGAAGAAGTCCAAAACCATCTACAAATGGGAGGGTGACATGTGTCACCCATCCCTTCCCAAACCAAAATTCTCCATAAAAAATGAGACAAAACATAAATGGAGGAGAATCCCTCAAAAGACACAAACCAATAAAAATGCCACTCCAAAACCAAGAAACACCCAAAACAAAACCATAAAGATTGGTGGGGACAAGTGAGGTCCATTTTGGATGGGAAAAGCCTTTTAGGCTTTGGGAAAAGTTCCCCTAGTCACAGACCATGGTTATGGGGTTCATTTTCATGAAAGAAAGACCCCCAACTTTCCAAAACACTCTTCCAAACTTCCACTTTTGTCCAAATTCGAGATTTGGGCAAAATGGCTTATTAAGAGGGATATAGGGCCCACCTAGCCCTTGACTAGGTCGTCCAACCGTCTCTTAAACAAAGCTAAACTAAAATAATTAACCCCTAATCAAGAGGACACAAATAACCCTTAAAAGTGACACAAAACATTCAATTAAGGTAAACAAAAACAAGTTAATTAAACGAGGGTAAGAAAACCAAGAGTGGCCAACCAAAGGGCTAAAACATAAGCCAAGATGATGAATTTAATATATTCATCCTTGAACTATGATGAGATAAACATGACCAAACAATAAGGGGAAAGATAAATTTGGATCAGTTGGCCATTTATACAACTTGAGGTGCAACCATTGAGTCTTGTGTTCTCCTCGCGTGGCTTAACTTGTCATTTGCACACTCAATTGCAAACATCATATCTGCTCAATAAAATATGATAAATGAAATATTTCCACCAATTCCAAACACTCATGTTGATCAAATTTTTTTGTCCCTGTCTAGATTAGTGAGCTAGATAACAAAGAAAATCAAACAACCTCAAAGATGTAAGGGTTTAAGGTACCTTGGGAGAAGATGGTGACAAATGGACGGGCGCAAAGTGAATGTCCTCACTGCGAGCTGGATAGACTGCAAAATAGAAGCAACTAAGAGGAAAATGGATTAGAAGGAATATGCGGGGTTTCTCGACGATGCGGGCCTCAAGAAGCGAACTTCCTTATGCGAATCTCAACCCCCATTTGATAAGATAAAATGATATAAATGAAAGATAGATGGATAACATGCAGAAAATGATAAATAACAAAACCTAAAAATGTCGATGTATAGAGAAGCTATTGATCTGATAAAAATAAATGCAAAGAGAACCAAACCTACACAAATCAATGGCAATTTGGGTTGGATGAGGGGAACTTGCCAAACGAGCCTTCTCTCTCATAGGAGGAAGGATGCCAAGAAATGGGATTGCTAAGGGGATCATAAGGGCATGAGGATGGTATGATGATACAAGTAGAAATACAAGGGCATTATGATGATATGATGATAAGTGGACTCACAAGAATTTCAGAGTTTTGCTATCACTTCTAACCTATTTGAAAGAGGGGGAAGACTTCTATTTATAGCCTGAGGAAGGGGGGTTAATTTGGGTAATCCTGATTATGAAAAATTACCCTGATTAGGTGAGTGGAGATTACTTTTGAATATTAAATTCAAAAGTGGATTGCATATGGATTATATTTGAATATTTAATTCAAAGGTGGATTGCATGTGGATAATATTTGAATATTTAATTCAAAGGTGGGATTTGATGTGGATTATATTTGGATATTTAATTCATGAGTGGGATTTGATGTGGATAACTTTTGAATATTTAATTCATTAGTGGGATTTGATGTGGATAAATTTTGAATATTAAATTCATTAGTGGGATTTGATTTGGATAAATTTTGAATATTTAATTGGAAAGTAGATTTCATGTGGATAATTTTGGAATATTTAATTCAAAAGTGGATTTTAAGTGGATTATTTTGGAATATTTAATTCAAAAGTGGATTTCATGGAATATTTAATTTGATAGTGGGGTGCATGTGGATTATGTTGGAATATTTAATTAGATAGTGGGGTGACATGGATTATTTTAGAATATTTAATTATTAAGTGGATTTACATGGAGCATATTAGCATGTAATGAGGATTATTGATTTAAAAGGGATCAATTAACCAATTAATATTGATTAATTGAATATGTCTTTTTGGTGGGAAATGGGATTTATTCAAATTTAGGAGGGAAAAGGGATTCTAATGGGAAAGCTTAAAGAAGGAGAGCCAACACGGGGTGAAGGGGAGGAACGATATCAAAAACTAGTGTCTACAACTCAAGCCATTCATAATCAGCCTAGCCAATAATTACACTTTCATCCATTTATTATACAAGGTTTTTGAATTTACAAAAATAAACCATGCAATTCTCATACAAGTTACAAGCTAATCTGAAAATTAATCAAGATCCATTATGAGAACATCAAGATTAAATGATGATAATTCAATCCTTGTATTGGTCTTACAAAGAAACACAACAACCAAATAAATCAAAGTTAGCATGTTCAAGACATAGAGACGACAATGTATGTGTGTGTACAACAAAGCAATTAATCATAATGAAAATTATATAACACACAATTTAATGAAGTTTCGTAGATCAATAATGTTCATAACATCATATTCAAACCAAGTGATAATGATTTTGGTGGTAACCTAACATCGTGATCTTTATTTACCATCCTACTAAGGATAAGATGACCACAAGTGATGATATTACGATAACATCATAATAATTTAATTCAAATAATCATGATAATATCCATTTAAATGTCTCAGACATGAATATATTCATAGATTCAATCATCAATCAAGGGAAAAAAATAGGCGGCACTACAAAATCTCATGTGATGGTCACTAATCTCCATAGAGAGAGAGAGAGAGAGAGAGAGAGTAAATGCATAAAAGGCACAAAAATGCATTGGAAACATGGAATAGAGATATTAATACTAAATGCAAATTTGAAATTTATATGATAGTCAATATAAAATCTATTTTACCAAATAATTAGAGATGAATGTGTTCCTTATTTCCCTTTATGTCTTAGCAAAGACATAAAACAATGGACCTTTAGCAAGATAGATAGACAAAAATGTGATTCATATACCCAACACTTTCCAAGAAAATAGGAAGGCATCCTTAAATCTTGGAGGCTTGATCAAGGATTTTAGATGAGAAACATTTCTAATAAGAAAAGGAGTTCCTTTCAAGAATTTTCAAATGGAATTGCTAAATGCATAAGTAGAGTGACTATTATTCAAAATAAATAAGGAGCATAAAGCTCCACAATTCAGTTGCCAATCTCTAAATTAAAGGAATCTTAATTAAAAAGTTTAAAATTTAAAAATAAAAACATAAGAGTACATTTTCATGCATGAAAATATTGGAAGAGCATGTTAGTTGGTTCCCCCATCCCCATATATTGTCAAGCACATAGAATAATAACATCCATCCAGCCATCATCCACCACATCTACCATTTAAACATCTACCATCCTTTTATTCTCTGTGTGATACAACCAGTAGTCATATCATCTCCCATTTATCTATAGTTGGAGGCTGAGGTCCTTCATTCTAAGCTTATGTTCTCGATGGTCTCGTTGGTTGTCAGTATAGCAGAATGAACTTCCCTTATATATCTAGATACTTGCTCTTTATATAGATAAATAGATAGATATATAGATTTGGGAGGCGGGGATTACAATGATTAGATTGAACTCTAACTAGAACAGATTGATAGGCATTCGTCCCTTAGAGAGACTAGAGATCGGGGGTTGTTAGAATGAGTGATATAGAGGGTCTCCCTCTCCCATATATTGTATATCTAGTCATGCGCCCGATATGAGAGCGGGGTTGCACCTATATATATATATATATATATATATATATATATATATATATATATATATATATATATATATATTCCGACCTCTCTATGTAGACTCCACAAGACTCCCTCTATAGATATGGGATCTATTGGTCCATCAATGCCATAGATTAAGGTCTAGTCTTCCTACGTGGATATCATTTGTCAATAGGACAATGGGTATATATGGTAGAAGCGGTGGTATATGTTTAATGGGTGTCAAAAAGAAGAGATAGTGCGGAGAGGACGAGGAGGGGACAAGGGTCTTAAGGGTAGCTCTCAAAACTTGGGGATCGATCGATCTATCTAATAGTGGGGTGGGTTGGGTGGGTGTGTAGGTCTTGGAATGGAGATGAACCCTATCTTATAGATGAGTGAGGAGGAGGATGGTGAGAAGAAGAGGGTCTAAGACAAGTCTTTGTCTGGCTAAAGAATTGTCTTTGTTTCCTCTTCCCCTCCCTTCCTCTTAAGAGTCAAGGGAAAAGAGGAGAGTTGGGCCTCTCTTCTCCCCCTTGACTTGTTTGGAATTAGTCCTAACATAGGTGCATTTGTGAGTGTGTTATAATATAATGTTATGTAATTTAATATTAAGTTATTGAGAAACAACCTAATATTATAATATTTTGAGTATACTTGTACATGTGAATTTGATTGTGCGTGGGAATATAAATAGGCAATAGATATTACAGGGAAATAATAAAGTTTGTTGAACAACCCATCTAGATTTAGGGTGAGATATTTGTGGAGTTTTAATAGGAGTTAGAAATAATCTCATATATATATATATATATATATATATATATATAATTGTATGGAATGTTGAATTGATTATTTATATATATTTTAACACATAAATTGTATGGAATGTTGAATTGATTATTTTGAGCGTATGTTTTTTCCCGAATATGGGGTAAAACCCACATTTGGTATCAAAGTTGGTTTTCGTATGAGGCCTCTCTAGATTTTCACCCCACTCATGGTTTGTTTTTCAAGTTAGGTAATGGAAATGGGAAAGCATAGCGGACCTTGTGCAAACCAATTTTTTATTGTCTATGTGTCATCCATTTTTGTGATGTCAAAATGTGCAAACAATGGATATACAGAGTGGACCTCGTGCAAACCCCATTGTTGGTTCGTTCACCCTTCTTGCAATCTATTGACAATGTAACAAAGAAGACCTTATGTGAACCCATTTGGTAGGCATCATTCATTTGCATCATCTTTCTCTTTCCATCCTCTTTACTCTATCCACAATGGTTCATCCATCTTTTTCATTGTTTTCATGATTAAAATTAGTCGTGTAGCCTAGTTTTACCATTTTCATTGTTTAGAGTGTTTATGAGAACTTGAGTGGGTTAAGTTTTTTATACATAACTTTGGAGTGAATCGGACTTGAAATTTGAGTTTCATTAGAATTTTTTGATCTATGTTGAAGATTTGAGGAAAGTAAATAAATTTTAAACAACATTATTATATGGGTTTGCAATCAAATCTGTGTATGGCAAATTGGCATTGGATCTTGCAAAAATGTAGCTCAGACCCTGATCGAAGTACGACTCGACCCTTTGATTGATCTATCCATGGTATTTATCATAGCTTCGAATAGTCCATAAATACCTGAAGAATTCTACAACTACATGAAGGCACCATCAAATTACATGATAATATTCAATGGATGTAGTGACGTAGATGGTGAGATCTAACATTTAATGATTTGTCATGAAGATCCTGAACTGCATGTAAATCATCCCTGAATCTGTAGTGATTTTTTATTCTAACTCAGTAATCTCTTCAAATGATTTCATCCAGTGAGCTATCTCTCTCATGACGACATTGATCACCAACATTCAACATATTCTGAGATCCTCTACTCATTGGGCTCAGAACTTGGTTTTTAGAACTAAATTGCTTCATTGGATCGCGACAGCATGAGATCCATCTTGGCTTACTCTCGGACTTCACACAGACCTATGTTCAAATCCAAAAGGTTCAATCAATACGTGGTCAAAATATATTCCTCGGATCTGGTTTAGTCCCTTCCACACGACACTTCCCAATTCACATCTCAAGCAGGCATTCACGACCCTCAAAGGATTTCAAAGCCCACAGTTAGCTTCGATAGACCCCATTGCTCGACCTCAGTGTTTAAGCTCCTTCATTCATTACATCATATCTTCATCAAGGACTTCTCTCCAACGGTGGATAGCAAACCCATGTTTGGCATCGGAAGCATGGTGGACAACAAACTCACAAAAACATCGTGCTCAACATCGAAATCCTCCAAATAGATGTCTTCATTTTTGTATTGTATGCTTCCCATCTACAACACTTTAATTATTTTTGTAAAGGAAAATTTTATATTGGTACTTTTTCGAAAGGGGGAAGAAATATAATTCAGTTTCAAAAAAATATAAGGACTAAATTATACTTGGATCTATTTTTGGTTGTAATGACATCCAAACGTTATTTATATTGATGGTGAGTCAACTACGAAACAACACTAAGGATGGGTTATGTTCATATCCCCATGTTAACAATAAGGGGGAATGTTAGGAATTAGTCCTAACATGGGTGCATTTGTGAGTGTGTTATAATATAGTGTTATGTAAGTTAATATTAAGTTGTTGAGAAACAACTTAATATTATAATATTGTGAGTATACTTGTATGTGAATTAGATTGTACGTGGGAATAGAAATAGGCAATATATATCATAGGGGAAAGAATAAAGGTTGTTGAACAACCCATCTATATTTAGGGTGAGAGATTTGTGGAGTTTTTATAGGAGTTAGAAATACTCTCCTATATATATAACACATACATTGTATGGAATGTTGAATTAATTATTTTGAGTGTATGTTCTTTCCTAATATGGGGTAAAACCCACATGACTCACCATTCGCTCCACTTCTCCTCCCTCCCTCTAAACTCTCTTGTCGTCCTCTTCTTTATATGGGAATGGCACCCTTACGGGATATGTTGGCACTAACCTGGGCATACAAAAAACATAGTAACTGGGGGTCGTTCAAGTGCAGAGGAGTGGTCAGGAGTGGAGTCGAGTGGATAGTAGTGGAGGGAGGTAGCTATGATAAATATGGATAGGTGTTTATGAGACGTAGTATCCTACATCCCATAGACTATAGACTATTGTATTACATCTAGAATAGAGATAAACCTTCTATAGGTATAGGCCCTTTGGGCCATACCTATTGTAAACCATATAGAATCAAACAAGGAGGCCCTTTGGGCTCCGGAGAATCGACAAAAAGAACATGACTAATCCAAAACTAAGTAAATAATATTTTAAATTTTCATTAAATAATTTTCCCAAGTTTCTTTAAATTCATTTGTTATGGTCATGGAAAATCGCTGAAATATATGAAACTAGTTATGTTTATGTCATGGATTATCCTATGGTCTACCATATATAAACTCAATAAGAAAATTAATCCAAACAAGATTTCATGAACATGTTTTGGATCTACCCAATTCAAAAAATAAGTCAAATAACATTATCAAATCACTCTTATTCCATCAAACATGAGGTTTGTATTGGTGAGCCAAATTTGTTGCCAAGGATAATGGATAATGACCTCATAAAGTGAAATTTATAGAAGTGGAAAAAATTATGAAGCATCCAAAAAAACTAAAAAGGGATGATAGTCTTGGTTTGTTGCAAGCTTTGTGATTCATAGCTACAAGAATTAGAGTTAGTTCATGTATGGTATCATTTTAAGACTAGGATTCAAAAATGAATCCTAAATGGTTATTTAATTCCTACTTTCGTGGAAAGTGACACAAATTTTGTAATAACTATAGGAAAACAATCAATTTTTGTTTTCATCCTTGATTTTTGGTTTTCATCCATCTTTTACTTTTGTGATTTCTGACATTTCTTTTCCAAAAAGTGAGAAAGGGATAAAATTGATGGATAATGAAAAAATTGTGATGAGGTAACCTGCAAAGATAATATTGACTAGGAATCACTCCTATGAACTAAAAATAATGTGAAATTCAAAGATATATTATTTACACAAAATTCATAGAAAGGAATAAGGTGAATAATCTTATGTAGAGAATATGAAAGAAAATCATAAAGCTGAAAATACTTATATCAAAAATAGGTCATGGATAATTAAACTCACATTTTTGGAAACAAATATGAGACTCTTGTTTCTTCGGTTAGTGTATACATGATAAACAAATATAAGCTAATTACTAGAACCTAACACCAAGTAGATTCAATAACCTAGTTAATTTAACAATTACATCAAGATAATGCCATGAAAGGAAATCTTAAACTAATGCATAAAACATTAAAAACATCAAATGTAAACTTTGATCATTTAGATGGGTTTTTGATTGTAGATACTTCCTTTAGCAAGCCAAACACAACTACGTATGATCAAAGGATTTATCCAAGGAAGAGGAATAGATCTAACCACTATGACTTAATTGTCATTTTTTGTTCTTCTCTTACTACTCTTAGCCAAGTAGAAAAGGGGAAAGGTTTCTTGATCAATAAGCCTTCCCAAAGTATGAAATGCTCTTATCACATGCAGATGTCTTACAAGGATATGGTGTAAAGGGTAAGGTTCCTTATATAGTTTTTCAAATTGGAGAAACTTTCATCCTCATGAATGTGGGATAAAAAAGAACTTTTAGGATTAGAAAGTGATAAGTATGGTTAGGAATGGTTAAGTATTATTACAGAAGGATTAATTAGAATTTACAACTCATGGGAATTGGGTATGATTTGAATTAATCAATTAGAATTGATTAATAGACCAATTTACGCTTGTAAAAGCCAATTGGGGGGAAATTGGTGAAATCGAAGGATTAGAAAGGGGATTCACCCGATGAGAGGGTAAATTCAAGCTTGAAAGGTTAATTAGTTAATTAATATAATAATATTATAACTAACAAAGTAATGTTAATGCTCGAGGGGCCGGAATGGAGGAGCTAGGGTTTTGGATCAAGCAAGCATTGTTGGCTTGCGGTGTTGCTGGAGAATCGAGATGGGTGAAGGTTCAGGGTGCTTGTGAGGTGGTTCATCTTGATGCTCTCACTTTGAGTCTTGCGGAGTGCTACAGGCTGAGTTGGTTTTGTGTTCCGGCCCACTCAAGGAGAGTCTTGCCATGGGGCTTTTGGAGGAAGCCAACCATTTTGTTGGGTACATCCTGAGCCAGGATTTGAAGGCCTTTTTGTTGGTTATCAGAGGTAATATTGGCCCCGTTTCTATTGCTCCTTTTCCGGTAGCCTTTCTGGTGTCTACTTTTGTCAAGATTAATTTTTGCTCCCTTTTTCTTTCATTGGGGTTGGAGGTTGAGCCTCTGTTTGAAGGTGCCTCGTTATTTCCGGGGGTTCTTCTCGGTGGAGCTAGATTTTGCTTTGGAGCCGCTCCTCCTGGTCTCATTTCTTTCACCGGGTTATGTCCCATTTCACTCTTGCCATCGTTAGGGGTGCCCGGTGTTTTGTACGGATCTGGGATGTGTAAATCATTTCTGGTTTGGGGCTATGTTTCTCGATGGTGTGGCCACAGAGGAGGCTTTCCTACCCATTTCTCAGTTTGGTTTCTTCTCGCCCGTTTTGGCGTAAGGGGTCGTTATTGGTCACGCGGTGAGCTTTGGTTGGGTCTTGGTTCCCTCCTTGTCAGATGGGGTTCTTCTTTCCCTGGTTTTTTTGTTAAGAGATCAACTGTCTTGGTTTCCCAAGTGTCGTTTCAGGAAGAAACCACATCCTTTTCTAGCTTTTCATCATCTTTTCCCTTTGCTTGTCCTGGCGTTCGTTGTTTTTGGTTTTGGGGTGCTGTGATCTGTGGTGGTTTCGTATGTGTGGTTTTGGATTCGGTGTTGCCTCTTGGTCCTGTTCGAGTGTGGTTTTGCAGGGGACGGTTTATGGCTTGTTGCTTCAAATTGGTGTTAGGGTCTCCCGCCTCGAGGCCGCATATTGTTGGGCATTGAAATCATTGGTTTTAGCTTATAGGGTGGCCTTCATTACTTTGGTTTCTGTGTTTGGGTGCTTCGGTCCTCATTTGCTTGTTGGTTGTGGGTGGTTTCAACTTCGATTGACTTCCTTGGCTTTGTGGCTCTTCGGTGGTTTGTTTTTGGCCTGTCATGGGCTTTTGCATGTTTTTGGGTGGTCTCGTGTTGGTTCTGTTTTCCCGCTAGTTTCATCGCTTTCGAAGTGTTGTGGGTCTCTCCGTTAAGCTTATGTCTTCGGTGTCTTGCGAGCCTTTCTTTCTTCATCTGCCCCTCTTGCACGATCCCTGTTCGGGGTGGTAATGTGTGAGGGGATGATCGTTGTCTTGTGTTCGGGCTGGCTCAGGCTTCCATGGTTTTCATGTCTTCATGGTTCTTGGGTTTTTCTCGGGTGGTCTTCTTTGTATTTTATTTTGTTTTGGGGGGGGTCCCATCAACCTCCTAGTTCATAGCTCTGGTCAAAAGCATTTAAAAATTAAAAAGACAAAGTAATGTTAATTTCTTTCCGAATGAGGGATGAGATTATTTAATTAATGAAGTTTCGTTAATTGACCGAGATGGTGTAAGATCGTGCAAAAACCCGAAGCACGAGGATCATGAGGGACAACACAAACATCCACAAATGTGTGAACAAGAGCATGACAAGATCTCTTGAGAGGAGTGAGCATCAACCGAATTTGCATGCAAAGATAAAAAAATAGGCGAACCTCGTTAACATAAAAAAACTCTCACTCTATCTCATAAATATGAAGGGGTGTACATATTGAGGGTGTTGAGTAACCCCCAATGCTATAATCATGACAACTCGAGTGGATAGGGGGAGTTTTTGGGGTTAGCACAAGGTTGTATAGATAATATATCATATCTAAGCATACATGCAATAAAATCGTATATTGGACTAGAAGAAATATACAAAACAAGAGATATAAATCAACACCGCAGTTTAACGTGGTTCACCTAGTGTGGGCTAAATCCACCAAGAAGCAATCCAATCTATTATCCAAATCTTTGTGAAGATATACAATTAAAGATATACAATCTTCCACACCTCTCAGATGTACAGTACTTTCTTTCTCTCAAGCTTTTGCTTCTTCTCCAATAATTCTCTCTCCCACAATAATCATCAAATTCTGCAATTCTTACTTCTAAACCCTAACTTTCATGCCTTATATAGACATATACAAACTTAGGGCACTTAGCCATGTCATTACAATAAATACATATGCTTTAATGCTAAAATTAGATCTAACTCTTATGAGTTAATTAAAATACCCACGCAGGTAACCGACACAAGTTAGCCCTAATCGATGTTGGTTCCTCCTTTCTGACCGACATCGGTTAGCCCTAACCAATGTCAATTCCTCCTTTCCCCGACCCATGCGGTCATAGGTGATGATGCCGGTCCCTCCATAACCAATTTCGGTTACTTTATTTTCTTGCAAGTTTAATATTGCATGTTAATTTGAAGTAATTAAACTCCATGTCTCAACAATATCCCACTTGGAGATAAATTACTATACTATACCTGTACAACGTCATTCTTGGATCCTTTCCTTATATTTTTTCTTCCTTTTCAAGTCTCAAACTCGAAGACCAACAAAAGTGGAGTGTAGCTCCAATTTCTCTTTTTCTAATGGCTTCATTAGCATATCCATGGGCAGGTTTTCACTCGTATGAATCTTCTCTAGTTTCAGTTTCCCATCCTCCAATACCTTTTATATGAAGTGATAACTCAACTGAATGTGTTTCATTCTAGAATGAAACATTAATATTTTTACCAAATGAATTACACTCGATCACACTTTGAACAATTTTCAATCATCTTGCTCTTTTTCCAAGTCTTCCATGAACCTGCTCATCCATATCATCTCTTTGCTAGCCTCTTTAGTTGCAACATATTGTGCCTCTGTAGTAGACAAAGCCACAACCTTCTACAATCTCGAAATCCAGCTAACTTCCATCCCACCTACTGTGAAAATATATCCAGTAGTTTTCTTTCTACCATCCATATCTCCATCCATATCTAAATCAATATAGCCACATAAATAAATATCCAAACCTCCATAGCATAACTACATGTTAGATGTCCCTCTCAAATACCTAAGTATCCATTGGATTGCTTTCCAATGTTATTTACTTGGATTAGCCATAAATCTACTCACAACTCCCACTGCTTGTATAATGTCTAGTCTGGTATAAACCATAACATACATGAGACTCCAAAATACTTTGAAGCATATGGTACTGTGTGTCATGTATTTGACCTTCTCATGTGATGAAGGACACCGATCTTTGCCCAAATTGAAGTGTCCATCCATAGGTTTACTTATAGGTTTTGAATTTTGTATGTTAAACATGTCTAACACGTTATTGATATAAGCCTCTTGAGACAAATACAATTTCTTATTCTTCTTGTCTCTGCATATTTGCATGCCAAGGATTATTTTTGCAGATCCTAAATCCTTCATAGCAATGTGTGAGCTAGATTTCCTTTAAGCTCACCAATTTCCCGCATGTTAGATCCTACAATAAGCATATCATCCATATACTGATAACAAAATAATATAGCTCTCATTTTCAAACTTCTTGAAATAAACACAATGGTCGATTCACATCTTAAATAACCATGCTCATGCATGAAACTATCAAACCTCATGTACCATTTCCTTAGAGCTTTCTTAAGCCCATATAGGCTCTTTTTCAACCTACACAATAATTTCTCCTTACCCTTGAATTCATACCCAAGTGGTTGTTGCATATAAGTCTCTTCATCCAAATCACCATGAAGGAAAGTCGTCTTCACATCTAGTGGCTATAAATGTAAATCCTCTACTGCAACTAAACTCAATACAATACAAATAGAATTCATCTTTACAACAAGAGAAAATATTTCACCAAAGTCAATACCTACTTTTTATGCAAATCCCTTTACTACAAGCCTTGCCTTGTACCTTTTCTGTCCACCCTCTTCTTCCTTGATCATGTAAACCCATTTGTTTTTCGCAATGTCCTCTTACCTGCTGACAACTTAACTAAATCCCAAGTCTAGTTATGTTCCAAGGAGTCCATCTCCTCATCCATGTCATGCTCCCACTTCACGTGAGTCTTATCTTGCATTGCTTCTTCAAAAAAAAATTGTTTCACCATTATCAGTCAATAATAAATAAGATAGAGAAGGTATAAATATTTCTCGAGGTTTGCTTACCCTTTGAGACCTTCTCACATAAGTTTGAGATACTTGAGGTGCATTCTGACCTCCTCGACATTTGTATCCAAATGTGTCGCTGACCGACGCTAGTCTCTTGTAACCGATGTTAGTTTTGCTAACCGATGTCAGTTTGGCTCTTCTGTAACTGATACCAGTTCACCTGACCAATGTCGGTTAGGGGTCAACCGACATCGGTTACTGTGGTAACCATATCGATATTACTTTTAAATATGAGAGTTCATTTTCATTCACAAACTTCTCAACCGGTTCATCCTTAGGTACCAAAATTTGATCCCTATACATTCTCTTTTCATTCCATTCAATATCACGACTTCTAATAATTTTAGAATTCTCTAAATCCCAAAAATGAAATCCGAAATCACCAGATCCATAACCAATGAAAGTGCATCTCTTAGATTTTGCATCCAATTTTTTTCTATTTTCCTTATCAATATGCACAAAAGCTTCTGAACCAAAACTTTAAGAAAAGAAAGATCTACCTCTTTTCCGGTCCAAGCTTCCTCTGGTATTCCTCCATCTAGTGAACTTGAAGGCCCGTGGTTAATCAAATAAACCATTATATCAATTGCTTCTGCCCAAAATTACAAGGGAAATCCAAAATGTATCCTCATACTTCTATCATGTTCCATGATTTTCTTGTTCATTCTTTCTACAACACCATTCTCTTATGGTGTTCTTGGAACCATCCTTTCTCTATGTATTCTATTCACTAAACAATAATCATTGAAAGCTTTCTTATATTATTCACCACCATTGTCAGATCTAAGGCACTTTAACTTTGAATTTGATTCATTATCAACAAGGGCTTTCCATCTTTTAAAAGTCTCAAAAACATCAGATTTATGTTTAATACAATAAACCGATAACTTTCTTGTAGCATCATCAATGAAAGTAACATAATATTGGGATCATCTATGAGAAACTACCTAAGATGGTCCTCACACATCCGAATGTACAAGCTCTAATTTTTGTTCTTTATTAGTTGCCCAACTTTGAGAAATCTCAATCTCTTTTGCTTTCTAAATATACAATGCTCACAGAAATCAAGATCTAAATATTTCAAATATGATAACTTACCCTTAGCCTTTAAGATTTGCATTCTTTTTTGACTCATATGGCCCAACCAATTATGCCACATGCATGCATCTGAGTCTAAAGTAGATAACACGAAAAAGAATCAATAACACAGGTAGATAAATATAGCATTCCTACCTTCTTACCTCTTGCCATAACAAAATCACCCTTGGTGACTTTCCAAGAGTCTCTTATGAGTGTAACCATGCAACCAGCTTCACCTAGTTTCCTTGCAGAAATAATATTCCTCTTGAGGCTTGGCACATGCCTCACATCTTTCAATACCCATGTATTTCCATTTTACAATTTTAGATGAACTTCCCCTTTACCAGTAATACTGCAAGGTTCATCATCACCCAAATAAACATGCCCAAAATTGCCTGACATAATTTCAAATAGCCCTTATTATGGGTTGCATGGAAAGAAGCTCTTGAATCTAAAACCTATGATTCTATTCTATTATCCAAAGAAATAATAAGAGCATCTTGCATTACCTCTACTGTAATATTTGCCTCTTTATTTGACTCTTTACCTTTTTCTGGGTGTTGGTTCTCTTTATCCTTTGACCAACAATCTTTCTTTGTATGTCTTTTCTTTCCACATTTCCAACAAGTAATTCCCTTACCTCTGAATTTAGATCTACCATCCCTTAACTTTGGTTTCCCATTACTCTTACTTGATGATCTCTCATTCTTCCTACCTCTCGCTTTCTACATTTAAAGCATTCCCAGGATGATGATTCCTCTATACTTTTCCCCGTGAATTTTTCATTCAAGATTATACTAACCACATCATCAAACTTCAAAATATTATTAACAAGATGTTGTATTACTAACAACCATTACCAAGTTATCCCAACTATCAGGAAAAGAACATAAGAATAAAAGTGCTTTCACTTCATCATCAAATGGAATATCAAATAATTTTAATTGATTTACAATAGATCGGAAATCATTCAAATGACTAGATGCAGATCCACCTTCATGCATCTTAGAACTAAATAGTTTCTTCATCAAATAAACTTTATTTGAAGCACTAGGTTTTTCATATAAATTAGCAAGATATTTCATTAACTCTACCGTAGATGTCGCTTATGTAATATTAGAAGCCACAGATGCTACCAGCTCAATCTTATAGATCTCAAAGCTTTTCTGTCAAGAATCTTCCATTCTTCATCAGTCATCTTTGTAGGTCTAGAATTTTCATCCAACGGTAAGTACAAATCTCTTTGATATAGATAATCCTCAATCTACATCTTCCATAATTGATAATTTTAGTCGTCAAACTTCTCTACCTTGTATTTTTTTTTCTTTTGTTGTAGCTCCCACCAATCGTAAAAACCCTCTATGAGTAAATCTCTCAACACACAAAACCTTCAAACAAAGCTATGATACCAGTTTGTTGGGGTTAGCACAAGGTTGTATAGATAATATATCATATCTAAGCATACATGCAATAAAAATGGATATTCTACCAGAAGAAATATACAAAACAAGAGATATAAATCAACACCATATTTAACGTGGTTCACCCAGTGTGGGCTACATCCACCAAGAAACAAGCCAATCTATTATCCAAAGCTTTCAGAATATATACAATTGAAGATCTACAATCTTCCACACCTCTCAGATGTACAATACTTTCTTTCTCTCAAGCTTAATTCTCTCTCTCACAATTATTCTCACAAGTAATCATCAACTTCTATGATTCTTACTTCTAAACCCTATTTTTCATGCTTATATAGGCACATACAAACTTAGGGCACTTAAACATGCAATTACAATCAATAGATCTCGCTTTAATGCTAAAATTAGATCTAATTCCCATGAGTTAGTTAAAACACCCACGCATAAGTAATCGACATCGATTAGCCTTAACCGATGTCGGTTCCTCCTTTCTAATCGATGCTTTGGTAATAGGTGACCTATGTCCGGTCCCACCATAACCGATTTTGGTTACTGTGTTTTCCTACAACTTTAATATTGCATACTAATATGACATAATTGAGCTCCACAACACAACAGAGTTTCATTCCCATAATAGGAAATTAATTTCCATGACACATATGATGCAATCGACCGACGTGTAAATAATCCCTAAATGACATGCAGACCTATGATCTCACCTACGTGAGATGACCAGCATGATGATGCACAAATGACTCACACTAACACCCCCCTTCATCATAACTCAGGATGAGGTGGAAATTTAGAAAAGAGAAATGGGTCCTAGCCATGAAAACCCCGATATGGTACCCATGTACAAAGGGGAAATCTCTCGAAAAGATGAAGAAGAGAAAAAAAGAGGTAAATGAGAGGAACATAGAAGATGTCATGGACGAATATGAACTCTGAAACTCTAGGAGATCTCCCAGAATAATTTCGGTGACGTGGTCCTCTACCTTTGGACTGTAGAAGATCCACCCGCACTTAATCGTGTGCCTACCCTTAAGAAGGATAGAAATGGAGTACTAGAATTCGATAACTTTGCGAAGGAAACCAAAGGCAACAACACGAAGAACTTTGAGTCTGTTGATCAAAAACACATAGCGAAAAATAATTCTCCTATAAAAATGTTCACTCGGATATTAAAATTTTATCAATTTTCCTAAGATGTAAATCCACCGATTTTAAGAAGTAAATGTTGTTGCAAAATCAAGCAGCACTTTGGATGCAAATTAGGTTTCCAAATTGATGTTTAGGGCATCCAAATGTGATTGCACAACATTGAAACCTCTCTCCAAGTGTGGGAATTGTAAAATGAGAGAGGAATCTCCAGATTAGAGGTGGTTCCTCAAACTCCTCTGATTAGATATATTATTTACACAACTCGAGAGGTTCAAATCTTAATTTTATCCTAAATTGCAAGGAGACAGGATAAGAAATGAAAAAATTGAAACTAAACTAAAAGGTGATACACCAAAGGAGTGGTGAACATTTTTGCTCTTGCAAAGTAAACACAAATCATGGAATGCAACATAGAACTCATGCACAAAACCGATAATCAGTAATGAAGAATCGAAAATTAACCAAACAACACGCATAAAGGATGAAAACTCGATCACAAAGGTCAGTATTGTCATTTTAACATCAAAATTACTTGCATTACAACACCCGAGAGGCAAAATAATGTTGTAGTTCTTGAAGAGGTTTGATACTTCCACAAAAATCACTTGCCGTGAAAAAGGGAGCCCGCATATCAAAAAGTGTTCCACATCAAAAAATGAGCCAAATCGGCTTTTTGACAATGCATGGGTCGAGCCCATGAGAGAGAAAATGTGTAAAAATGTGGGAGCCATTCCCCATTGACCAAAATGCATTAAAAACAGCATGGGCATCCTTACAGACCCATCCCCCGACATTTTTGGCCATGTTGAAGAAGAATGCGAACCATTCTGCATTAAAACTGGTTGTTGAAACGTCATTTCTATCCATGACCACGTGCTATAGGTGTTTCTTTATTTTCTCTCTCCAAACTGAACCAAAATGCAAAAATGATGACAGAATATTGTAGAGAATTTCACCAGCTTTCCATTGATATAAAGAACGCAAAATTCGAGCTCTGGATCGAAAGTTATGGTCATCTGAAGATTTAGGGCAAAAACAGGCCCAAAACGGATCGGCGGGAAAAATTTTGAATTTTACCTCTTTTTTGCATTTTGGAAAATTTTCCAAAAAATCCCCGCACTCCGCCATTTGGGTGACATGTGTCAGGCTCTGATTGGCTCGGGCCTCCTAAGGGAAAATTTCCCACAAAAACTCCGCCGAGCCATAACTTGAAAAATATGAGGAGTTAGGAGGAAAACTTTACCTTTCTGGAAAGCTGAGAGAGAGCTCTATCCAATGGTGCCATTTCCAGAAAGATTTGAGTGCCTAAAAATCAAAAAATGGAGACTGAGGCACAAGAGAGGTAAGAACACAAGGAGTTAGCCACAAAATGAGCAGGGGGCACATTTTGGATAACAATTTTGGCGACTCGAGGGTCATCTCGCTTGGATGAAGTTACCATTGCTCAAGCATCCATTGGGCATGGAGTCATGAGTTGTAACCTACAAACTGATCTGAAATTTGAAAACCTCCTCTCTAAGCCACTTGGAAACCCACTGAACTGGAGTTGTTTCACAAAAATGCCACTAAAATGGACCGTGCAAGGGCAAAACCAGCACCACAAAAACTATGTACAGTAATCGTAAAAATCATACATGCTCCAAATGGAACATGCAGAGTGTGCACAAGCACTTCTTTTACCGAAAGCAAACTACTCTACTCTACTCTAACTGGAAGCAAAGGCAAGCTAAACAAACCCTGCAATTGGTTGTGAGAAATAGCTTCCCTTTCTCAAAAGTGGCAGCCATGCAATTGATTTGGAGCTGATCATGGCTGTTAGGATGAGTGGAAAATCAACAAGAAGCTGGTCTTCTACCCAAATCATCAAGGTGTCAACTGAAAACAAATCCAATACCTCTTTTAGTTGCTCGCATTTGGATTGAAGAGGTATGATAGCTGATCCTTGGTACTTTGTAGCTCATCCTCATGCTTAAAAGCAAGCATGATGGGGTTGTGACTTCTCCTTTAACTCCAATGAAGCCAAGTACCGATTGGGCATGGTATGGTCCTTTGAGTATGCCCATTGCTCGATTTTCAACTCCAAGAATGGATTCTTCTTGTAGACCCTCGTGAATGGATGGTGTGGGAGAAATGGCGAAATTCCTCTATCCTTTCTCTTCCTCCAATGAAGAACATGAAAGATTAAAATCTTCCAATCTTGGTTCCAAAGAGCTGCTATAAGATGCAGGCTGCTGCAAATGAATGCTCTCCTTCATGACAGCAGACTCAAGTGTTTGGAATGTGGATGATGAAAGAGAGAATGGTGGAAACTCAACCGGCTCTTCTCCATCAAAACAATCCTCCAAATCGACAGATACACTACCTCGTGGTTGTCCTGCTGCAAATGCTCAACTTCCTCCATGGTGTCCTCTTGATCTCAGAATTGATCATCATGGTTTCTTTCATCCTCCAACATTGAGTTTGAGAGATCAAACTCCTCTTCAGTACTAGAACTTGAGAGAGATGAAGTAGAAAGAAGAACTGAAGGTTCTCCTGTAGCCTGCTTTGTGCTCAAAGCCCTTGGATCTGCAATTTTCTCCTCCACAACTAGAATGTGCTCCTCTTCTTTTGGATTTGGAGCAGCTTCTTCTGCTTCTACTACTTGAAGACAATCTTGCTCTTGATAGAACTCTTCCTCTGAATGAAGTTTTTCAAGTCAAATTCTTCATCTGGCTTCTTTCTAGAGGACAAGTTGGGACTGCAAGATCTTCTTCAAAGCTTTCTTCCTTTATAGCTGATTGTGCAAATTGAATTGGATCAGCATTTCCTTCAAATAGAGTGCCATCATGGACACCACATTCTGAGCAAACTGACTGCTGATCTGCTTCTTCTTTTTGCTCTTCTTCTGCTGCCACAAAATCAGTCTTAACCACCACCTGTTCTCCAACTCCAACCTCTTCTGAAGGCTTAACCATCAAGGGGATCTTTTTCATCCCAAATTTGGCAGCCCAACTCCTCAAGTTGTTTGTCATTTATTTTCTGTTGGGCTCCTCTTCTTGCTGTCCTTCATGACTGATTTTTGCAATTTCTTCTTCCCCACATGGAATTGGGAATGCAAGAGGAGGGATGGGTTGTAACTCAATTGATTTGGCAATTTTTTGTGGTGGTAGAGGAGGTGAAACCTCTTGTTTCTTTGGAGGAGAGCGTATTTATTTTAGCTCTTGTGGAGGGGATGACTGTTTGGAAGGAAAAAGGAAAGAAGAATTGAGATGGGGTGGAAGACTGAGAGGTGGAGAAATGGAATTAACTCCTGGGAAACATTGATTGGATATAGAATTTTAAATTCTAAATGAGATGATGTTGCTTGAGTAATGGGAAGAGAAAAACCAAATGATGGTGTAGAACTTACCCATTGACAAGGTTGTTCAACACCAATTTTATAGGCCTCTATTTCTGCTGTCCATTGTGCAAGTTGGGGCAGCATCTCCATCATGAAGTCCACTTCCCGAGGGCTGAAGTGTCTTGGAAAAGGGCCTCCCCATGGACAAGGAGTCCTACAACCAATTCTGAAAGCCTTCATTTTTGCTTGAGCCCTTGATTGCACCATCTTTGCCTCCATCTTTTGGATTTGTTCTAGCAGATCTGCATTTTCTTCTTGACTGCCCTCACAACCAGCATACCCTTGTGCTTGACATGCTTCATATCCAAACTGACTTTGTACTTACTGCTCATATGGGTAGACATGCTGATTTTGAATCTGCTCAAAATGTTGATTTGAAAGAGTTGTAAAGCATGTTGGAGGTGGAATATACTGCTATTGTTGATGTGAATTCCATGATGGAAATGAAGTCATGATTACACAACTTCATGGAATGAAAGAAGATGGAAGAGATAGAAGGAAGAATGGATGAAAAATGAATGAAAATGAATGGAAAGGAAGGTCTGCAACTTCAGAGATGGGTTGTTGACCAGATGGAGTCACCATATGTGTTTTCAAGTGCCTCCAAAGGCTAAAATCTTCACAGGAACACATCAACCTACAAAAGATGAAGTGGAAGACCTCTAAGGTCCCACCGGCATCGTGCAATAAAACTATTGTTGCAAATCAGCAGCACCCCTGGATGCAAATCAAGTTTCCAAATTGATGTTTAGGGCATCTAGTGTGATTGCACAACATTGAAACCTCTCTCCAAGTGTGGGACTTGTAAAATGAGAGAGGAATCTCCAGATTAGAGGCTAGTTCCTCAAACTCCTCTGATTAGATATATTATTTACACAACTGCAGAGGTTCAAATCCTAATTTTATCCTAAATTGCAAGGAGACAGGATAAGAAATGCAAAAATTGAAACTAAGCTAAAAGGTGATACACCAAAGGAGTGGTGTACATTTTTGCTCTTGCAAGTAAACACAAATCATGGAATGCAACATAGAACTCATGCACAAACTGATAACTGTAATGAAGAATCAGAAAATTAACCAAATAACACAGATAAAGGATAAAACTGATCACGCAGAGGTCAGTATTGTCATTTTAACATCAAAATTACTTGCATTACAACACCTGAGAGGCAAAATAATGTTGCAATTCTTGAAGAGGTTTGATACTTCCACAAAAATCACTTGCCAGGTGAAAAAGGGAGCCTGCAATATCAAAAAGTGTTCCACATTGAAAAAATGAGCCAAATTTGGATTTTACAATGCATGGGTCGAGCCCAGGAGAGAGAAAATGTGTAAAAATTTGGGAGCCATTCCCCATTGACCAAAATGCATTAAAAACAGCATGGGCGTCCTTACAGACCCATCCCCCAACATTTTTGGCCATGCTGAAGAAGAATACGAGCCATTCTGCATTAAAACTGGTTGTTGAAACGTCATTTCTGTCCATGACCACGTGCCAGAGGCGTTTCTTGATTTTATCTCTCCAAACTGAACCAAAATTCAAAAATGACCATAGAATATTGTAGATAATTTCACCAGCTTTCCATTGATATAAAGAACGCAAAAATCCGAGCTTTGGATCGAAAGTTATGGCCATCTGAAGATTTAGGGCAAAAACAGGCCCAAAACGGATCGGCGAGAAAAAAATTGAATTTTACCTCTTTTTGCATTTTGAAATTTTTTCCAAAATCCCCGCTCCCGCCATTTGGGTGACATGTGTCGGCTCGATTGGCTCGGGCCTCCTAAGGGAAAATTTCCCACAAAAACTCCGCCGAGCCATAACTTGAAAAATATGAGGAGTTAGGAGGAAAACTTTACCTTTCTAGAAAGATGAGAGAGAGCTCTATCCAATGGTGCCATTTCCGAAAGATTTGAGTGTCTAAAATCAAAAATGGAGACTGAGGCACAAAGAGGTAAGAACACAAAGAGTTAGCCACAAAAATGAGCGGGGCACATTTTGGATAATAGTAAATTTTGATTAAATTACTGATTTAAAATGTGGAAATAAAATTAGAAATCAGAATGCAATCAAGGATTAAATACGACACCAAAAATTGATAACGAAGTTCGGCATACAAGCCTACGTCTTCATATTCTCAACAAGAGAATCGATCTATTTAACATCTAATAAAGTACAATAACCCTTCAATAATGAAAAATAGATCACAAAACCTATAAATGGGATGATACTGACCTCATGGAACTCTGCAATTTTCGAAATGTTCCAAAGTCAATCCTTGACCCCTACAATGTATTTATAATGTAATCTCCCTACAACTATGTCAAAAATCACATACACATGGCGATTTATAAGCAATACATGAAAAAAAGTTACACATTTTGAATCCTTACGAAATTCTAAGCAATTTTCATTTTTACGCCATGGCCAAATTCTACATCTAGGTCCTCCAAAATTGGGGTTGAAAGTAAACTACTCCTTACGCCTTGTGGCTCTACACAGCATCTTCTCCATTCAATTAAAACAAGCACCATTTATAACCATGTAAAGTTCTTTGGTGTGTTAGCGGGTATGTATATTTCTACAAAGGTGGTGGGGGTTCGAATCTCACCGAATCCGTGCGTTTTAATCTACAATCTCTCATGGATTATGCACTAAGGCATATAAATCAATACCGTCACATTTTTTAATGCTTTGTTTTAACCAATGCCACCATACATGACTTCCACCTTATAACCGCCACCCATGGTCCACGTGGACTTCCATTTTCTAAGTAGGTGAGAAATTTTTGTTTGTGTGTGCCACCCCTAATCCCCACGTGGACTCCTCAAGTTTGACGGAGAACTATTTAAATGTCCCACATGTGTGGGTTTAGAAAATGCAAATGCCCTTTTCATAGGCTTGGTCGACAATCGTTTCATGGCTTGGGACACACTTGGCATTTTTCCCTCCATTTAAATGTTGGTTGTTCATCATTGTGGCATTAGGTATATGCGCCGATCTATCACCGAGTCGTGTGTCGTGGGTGTTGGTGTTGGTTTTTGTAAAATGGCGAGCCCACCGAGTCGTGGAATGTTTAAACCGCCACCAAGCCATGGACCGAGTTGTGTGGTGCCAAGATAATCAGTAAACCATCCAGAGCTATGGGTTGTGCACATCGAGCTATGTGGTGGAAATTGTGCTAAGTTAGCACCGAGCTATAAGGTATCCCAATCCATAAGGGAATAAATTCAAACTATGTGGAAATATAATGACCAACTCGACTCGATGGGGAGTTGATCACCCCACCGAGCTATCAAAATAGCTCGCTTTGAGCTCGATTACAACCATGCAATGTACAAATCAACTCTCTAATGCAATATGGCATATAATATCAAAAATTCGATAATGGCAATATAAAATAGGTGGCAAAGGCACCCCTCTTATAAAAGAGTGTGTCGAACTTGTTTGTATGCCCACCATTTTTTTCATTTGTTGAAGACCGAGGTGATCAAAACATGAACTTTCAACATTCCACCTTTTTCCAAATGCCATGTGTCAACGCATAACTCACTTGTTGACCCTTGTTGACCAATTTTCAAACCTGGAATTTGACTGACCATATCTTGAGTGTATGAGCTTCGTTTTCCGTGTTCCACCTATCGTTAGAAATCTCTCGAAACACTCTACCACTTGGTCATAGTTTAGGGATATTTAGGAAATCCCTAACATCCCAAAATGTCCTCCAGATCACACCTCCCCAATGGGAAAGGATTTTGTTCCACCAAAAGCTTACTGGAACTTTTTTCACCCTGTCATGGATCTGAATATTTTGTTGCCACATCAGAAGTACTACTATAGTGGACTCTCTAGTTTGTTTTACTATATTCTTCTCACTTCGAAAAATTGGTCCGATCTTGGCTCTATGGGTTATGGTACCACCATGCTTCTTCCACTGTCTTGATTGCCACATTTGTTGTCTAGGGGTCTTACACTTTGATAATTCTTGACGTTTGCCTTTGCCATATTTACTCGATAAGGTCTTACTCTTCAGAAACATAGGAAGAATATATTGCTACATCTTCCCTTTAGGGGTCTTACAATTTAACAACATATAATCTACATGGAAGTAGATATTTCCACATCTCCCTCTGAGGTCTTACACTTCAGCAATATTTAGATATCGCCACATCTCGCCCTCGAGGGTCTTACACTTTGGAAGATGTCACGTCCATGATGATCAGCTACTATTTTGTTGCATTGCCTCAACCTCTACACAAAATGACAATCCAAGTTGATCTCCCACGAGCTCAATAATGGAAACTTCAACCCTATTGCATGGTTATTGCCTTTACACAATGTGAAGCCTCTTGTTGACGATGACCATTAGGTACCACTCTATTTCAAGGCCATGTTGCCTCTACGCAGAGTGACTATTGTTAGAGTAGGTATTTACCTTAGCTCATGTTCACCTAGGTACTTTATTTACCTTTATTTTATTTATGATCACCCACTTATGTGTGTGGATATTTATTTTATCTTATTTAGATATTAGGAGATATTATCTAGTTGTCGGGTATAGTTCTTTCCTTGATCTATGGTATTGACTATTTCTTTCCTTGACCTATGGTATTGACTAGATCCTTGATGTTTAGTTCTCTCCTAAATCTATGGTCTTGACTAGTTCTTTGATGATCTGTTATTTCCTTGATTTATGGTTTGATCTATAACCTTGACTGATTCTTAGATTGTTATTCCTTGCCTATTTAAGTAAGGCCCATTCTCATTGTATTGCATTGAGTTCCATTATAATATATGATATTGCTGCTCATTTGTTTGCAAAGGTTTTATGTAAAGCTATTCTGGAAAATTGCTTTCATCTTATTGATTGTGGTGTTTGATTAGCATCTATGTTCTTAGCTTAGTACGATCTAGTTATCGATCCTTTCATGGTATCAGAGCAGGAGATTGCTGTTGACATCCATCTGTAAATTTTATTTTGTAAATAAAATCTTTATATATTCATATATTTGGGATTTGGTCATATTTTGTTGTTGTGTGCATTTGTATGCAAAACAGAGGCTTCCATTAGATCCAAGGCGTGAAAACCCTAAGATCGACTATAAACTCAGATTTCATCTATGGAGGCGGTCATTTTTTGTGGTTTTTTGTGAAATACGCAAGTTTCCTCGGGATTCGTGCCACACGCTTAAGAAACGAAGGAAATGTTTTTGGGGTTTTTTGGATTTCATGAGATCTACATTGGGTTTTTTTGGCACGACAGCATCATTTTCAAAGTTGCGTGCGTAAAAATTTTGGATCTTTCCTTTTTTATTTCGGCAAATCCATGTTGTCAGCGACACGCCCTGAAATAGTAAGGTCACCCATTAAAATCCTTAGCCCTTGGTCATATGGTATGGTCATATGAGGGCTTAAAGCTTGTGATTCCTACTAGTAGGTGCTTAACTTCAGCCCCCTTTAATTTTATTTGTGTGGTGAATTTATTTTTTTTTAGTGGCAACTACAATAAATAACAGAGCAAAATAGTAAAAAGCTTATAACTTTTGATCGGTAACTCAGTTTTGAGTGTCGTTTTTTAAAAAGTGCTTGTTTTTTCATGCTCTTTCCATTGGAGTTATTTATTTTGATACTTGAACTATAATTATAAAGTGTCAAATATGGAGGAGTGTTGTAATCAATTGTGGATGCAATTTCGGCTAAGCCCGACGTCCTAAACTTCTGGGAGTTGCATTTTGTATCTATCATGGATTCTGATAATGATATGGTTTTCTCTGAAGTGTGTGGACTTCAAGAGAATATTATAAATTTTTTGGAAGAAAATAGATTGCTCAAGAAGTGAAATTCTCTTCTATAATCACTCATTCACGATAAGGATACAATAATCCACTCCCTGCAGCAACAACTTGCTAGCCTACAACATCACCATGATATTGCGGACAATCATATCCATGCTCCTAGTCCACTTGTAGCTATTGCTCCTGAACCCACTGACATTGATCTGTCAATCTTTGAGTCTGTTCCTGCTCTTGATGCTCATACACCTATGAAGCTTGTTACTACATGCTCTTCCACATCTATGCCTATTACAGTACCACATGTTGTGTATCCTACTTCTGCTCAGCTACATGGCTTTTTTAAGAAGCATACCACTGCATTCAATTCTCGCATGCTTCATTCTATGGGTCTCACTAGTGGAGTCATTGGTAGACATTCATAGGGTATTGTTTCCTCTATTCCACATGTTAAGTGGAATTCTCATCATGACATTGGTTTTGAGCAAATACATCATTGGGAACACACATTGACAGAGCTCCTTTTTGTTCACTTGACTCTTTCTGAGGATCATGAGCAACACATGAGTTTTGCACCTTCACTCAGGCTTGAGAAACCTGAGATTTCAACTGTCATCCATGATCAACTTGACACACATTTTGATGTTCTTTTGCATACACCCATTGTGCATTTTGCACCAAGTCATATATAGGCATCTTCTTCATCCATTCATGTTGATTTGGGGTGGATATTTGATCACTCGTGGCGGTGACATAGGCATTCATTGAGAGGACTCTACAAGCATGGCTCCTTCACCATTCGGCCTCTTGCTTCACTTTCTATACCTTATGCATTGTGATACTTCTTGTTTTGAGAATTTTTCTTTAGCAGTGTAGTGTATGTATCTCTCTTATTTGTTGAGAGATTTTGTGTCTCGTATTTTTGACATTTTTGGCATGTTGATGATCTCTTATGAGGGATCTATTCTCGGTGTATTCCAGGTGTTAGTTTGTCGTGTTCAAGTAGTTGTTTTGGGCAACTCATACATATTTGTAGCATCACTCCACCCATTCAGTAGTATGGGAGGGTGTGGTGTTGATCCTGCTTCTTTGGGTTTCGTGTCCTTGCCTTATTACCTTGGCTTTTCTTGGATCGTGACACTCTAGATTTTGTGTCCTTACCTTATTGCTTTGGTTTTTGTTCTTGGATCGTGGCACACCTATTTGTAGAGCAATGATCGAATTATGTTTGGTGTTTCTTTTTTTTGGACTTTCGACATCACTCCATTGACAGTCTCCTTGTATGGAGCTATTTTGGTGAAACCCGGTGTCGCTTGTTTTTGAGTTTTGTGATCGAGCGGTGGATTCAAGCCGAGTGCACACCAAACTTCTTCAAAGATTGTATTTAGTTTTGGAGCCAAGCTTCTTGGGATGCCTTGGAGCGGGTTTTTACTCTCTTTACTTTGTTGTTACTAGTTTTTGGTACCTTGCAGTGTCCCTTTTTCCCAGTTATTGTACATGAGTACCTCATCAGGCCTAGTTCTTTGGGATTCATACTGTGGACATGCCACTTCTATTTTGGCCCCTATATTCACTTGAGGGGGTGTTAGAGTAGGTATTTACCTTAGCTCATGTTCACCTAGGTACTTTATTTACCTTTATTATATTTATCCTCACCCACTTATGTGTGTGGATATTTATTTTATCTTATTTAGATATTAGGAGATATTATCTAGTTGTTAGGTATAGTTCTTTCCTTGATCTATGGTATTGACTAGATCCTTGATGTTTAGTTCTCTCCTAAATCTATGGTCTTAACTAGTTCTTTGATGATCTATTATTTCCTTGATTTATGGCTTGATCTACGACCTTGACTGGTTCTTAGATTGTTATTCCTTGCCTATTTAAGTAAGGCCCATTCTCAGATTGTATTGCATTGAGTTCCATTATAATATATGATATTGCTGCTCATTTATTTGTAAAGGCTTTATGTAAAGCTATTCTGGCGAATTGCTTTCATCTTATTGATCGCGGTGTTTGATTAGCATCTGTGTTCTTGGCTTGGTACGATCTGGTTATCGTTCCTTTCAACTATATACGGCATGATGTCAAATGCCAACGATGATCAGCTACCACTCTATTGCATGGATGCAATGCCTCTACACGTAATGACTATCCGAGTTAAAAATAATGAGCTCACTATCTACACAAAGTCTTTGACAAATCTCTAAACTTATAAATATGATTCAAATCATGTATCCAAGTTGTATCGTGCACTCAAAAGGTAATTAAGGAGATATGATTGGAGTATTAATCAAACTTTCCCAAGTAAGAAAACACATTAAGCATGGTAAACGTGTCTCTCAATGTTTCTCACAAAATATGAACTCCAAACAAATATTACATGTTAGAAACAATCAAGAACTATGCAAAATAAATTCAAAAAACTATTTACCAACCCATGCTGATATACTTTTGATGCAGCCTAGAATCTACTGTGAATAACCCAAGCGTGCTGACACATCACTCAGCTGAGTTGAGCACTCACCTGAAGCACGCAAAGGTACCAGGCCCTTCTTTAGAATTTTTTGTGTAGGATGTTAGTGTGATGATGATAAAACATATTTATATCCATAACTAAACATAAACATTCCGCAGTGCATAATCCAAATCTAGATCTTAGAGAATAATGAACTAGACAATAACTATAATAAGATTAACCATATAAGAACCAATTTCATTTATGTTTAACATAATTATCCAGCCAATATTATCTATTTCATTAAACACTATAAAATGCATAAGCTTCTTACATTATAAATTATCACCATGAGTCATGCACGTATCACATCTAGCAACATAACTCTACAATCCTTCAATATCTCTAGTCTCTCTTTAAACTACACATTTCAATACATATTTATTGAGGTGGGAATTTCCCTTCACCACCCATACACTTCTCAAAATAGGTCACATGTTGATAATAGCCATGCACCTTTACAATAGCATGCATACATACAAGTGTTCTAATAATAGATGTCCTACAGTTAACTCTAAGAAGAAATCCTATTATTAACTCAAACCATGCATGGCATTTTTCATCTGTTCACTCCCAAAAACCATTGTGTGTAGCGCAAGTCTTCATCTCCATGTGTGTTCCACATGCTATCTCCAAAATAGCCCTTATCCATAAAAATGGCTAAGTCCTAAGCCAAACTATTTTGGCATGTGTTTCCTTCCCTATCTTTCCGCGCCTCCAAATGTTCCTTGTTCCCGCACGCGCATATTTTGTGTCTTTTCCTTAGAGCAACAATTTTTCTTCTCAACATTACCCCACTCTAAAGTACATTATCATCCCAACAATGGGAATTCTTTCTGATGTTCCCAGTAATAAAGAATAAGAATTGAAAGAATTAAAAACCACTATACAAAAGAATGAATCTTTACTTTACAACACCCTCTTCTTCAATTGGGAGGATCAACTCTGGATATTTAGTTTTAACTTCATCCTCCAATTTATTTCATTCACTTAGTATGGTCCTTGTCTTCTCTCGGAATGTCTCGTGGCTATGACATCTAGTTCGCTCCAAGTGATCTTTTCCTTCTCATTCTGTAGCACCCGGACAACATTGGCCATACTTGACATCATTCCTTCCAGGAGATCCATCTTCTACAATATGAGATTCCCAATCTCATCAATCCTCTCTTTGTGTGGATCCTAGGTGATGCGAGGGCCTCACACTTTTGTTTCACCAATGTCAATCTTTTTGCGCGCCCTAATGTCTCATCTTTCATTGTTGTCAGAACTTCATTATCTTCTACAAGAGTTCTGGTCCTTATTATTACTTCTGGTGCTGCACACAAATTGAGAGCTTGGTCTACTTTCTTCAGCTCATCCTTCAAATTTTGGAGCAATGCCTTGTAAGTTGAAATTTTTCTAATCATAGAGGCCCTTTCTCTCTCTAGCTTCTTATTCAACATCTTTTGGTGTGGGCATTCGAATTGGTCCATCTTCTAACACCAAATCAACCAAAGTGCGCACATAATGCATAGCAAAAGGAAAAATTTCAGGTACCTTAGGCTCTAGATGAGGCCTTTCCTTAAGGATGTAATCACCAATTTCCTCCACCATGCTAAAAAGGCCTCATTCTTTGTTCATTCTCATTCCTTCTCTTCTTTTAAATGTGTTATCTCTACGCTTTATCTTTGTTATCTTCCATCGGCGCCGAATGGTGGCAGCCTCATCAACATTTCTCTCGCACCACCTCAAAGAAATACCTTCACCAAGGCATTGATGAGCTGCTCATCAGACATTAGAGTAGGTTTTATTGTCATGTGCCTGCTCTGGGGTTCCTTCTTCACTCTTCGCGAGACATAGGACTCCTCACACACGTCAAAATCTGGTTCGTCCATATGAGTCTACATGGACCAAGATAATTGCTTCCTTATGCATGTAGTGGCCATATCTGGATCCATCAAATCCCACCCATATAACTCCTTAAGGCCCATAATGCTCTGAAACCATGCGCATGGGATTTTTCTTGTGTCCTCAGCATAGCCCATACTAGGGACACCATCTTCTTCACTTGTTCTTTCTTTTTTTTTTTGGGCCCTTAAGAACCCGGCGCTAACATCTAGAGTTGGTCATTCACCTTCCTAAGTTGAAATAGGTGTGATGGGTTGCTCTTGCACATTTTCTTCTACTTATTTTACCCCTTCTTCTTCATCTCTCATTTCTTCATCTCAGGGTTTAGGCGAGTGATATGTCAGCGTGCCTTGGTTATTCATAGTAGATTCTAAATTGCATCATTGGTTCATTATTGGGACTTTCTCTTCACCGTCAATGAACTTCTCAAAATAGGTCGCATGTTGATAATAGCCATGTGCCTTTACAATAGCATGCATACATACAAGTGTGCTAATAATAGATGTCCTATAGTTAACTTAAAGAAGAAATCCTATTATTAACTTGAACTATGCATGGTGCTTATCAGCCGCTCATTTCCAAAATACCATTGCGTGTAGTGCAAGTCTTCATCTCCATGTGTGCTTTGTATGATATCTACAAAATAGCCCTTATCCATAAAAACAGCTAAGTTAGCCAAACTATTCTAAAGACGTGTTTCCTTCCCTATCTTTCCACACCTCCAAATGTGCATTGTTCTGCACGCATATTTTGTGTGTCTTTTCCTTATAGAATCATTCTATCTACTCAAAAACTTTCATCTGCAATTATTACTTGATCCGGGGTTGAATTTTCAACTGGTGGTGGATTAGGAACTTCCCTTACCTTTGCAACATGCTTGTATTCCATCTTAACTTTACCATTCTTCTGATGGTGTGATGGATGAAGTTTCCAAAATTGGCCACTCATTGATAATGAGTGCAAAATGTCCTCTTGTCCTTCTTCTAGGATAAGGAAAACCACTGCCATTTCTCACTTTTGAATGACGAGATTGGTCTTTTCCATTTGCCATGTTCTTAATGAACGACATCAACTTCTTCATCAATTTCCTTCTCTTCTAGCAACTAGCCACATAATGGTTATGCAATCCACAAAAAGTACAGGGAAAAGCATTCCACATTTTCTAAAAATCATAGCCATACTTATTTAACTAAAAGAGTGGATTAGAAGTTTTACAACATTCATGGTGCTTATGGTAAGAAAGTGGAGGTGGAATCTCAATAGCTTTATGTTGTATTCTCCTACCGACTCCTTCCCGGAACGACGAAGCACCCGATTCCCTTGCACTGAATCTATCTCGTAGGACTAGTGGGGTATTCACTTGTCCTTTGTAATCTTGTATTCCGTTGGCATACTTGGAGCATTCTCCAATATCCTTACGCACACTAGAAAAACCCAAACCTCGCGTAACAGGATAATTCTCAACTTGTATTGGCTCGTAATGCCTTAACTATCTTTGCCAAGACCTCTTCCATAAAAACCCATCTGATATAACAATTTGGATCCATTGCCTCTAGTGTGCTTTTATAAACCACCAAAAGCATCATTACATGAATCAAAACTAAATGGGAGGAAGAAGAATATTCTCGTGGTGAAAAACTTACAGTGCACTCTGTCATGGTCTCTGCATCTAAAGTAGAAGGTAATTCCTTCTTCTAATCACCACACTGCAAACTAATCAAGAGCTCATCCTTTGATTCTATCTCCTTTTTCAACTGATCAACTTGCTCTTTAAGGGAATAGATCTTGCATCTCAAGAATGCATTTTCCTCCTGGATTTGTCTATTGATGCTCTCAAGCTCTTCCAGTCTTTCCCTCTTCAATGATTTCCCCATGATTACCTACAAACCAACTATCTTCCAAAATATTGCAAAACTACCAAGTAAGAAGATCAAGCCAAATAGTTTGCATTTATGGGATTAGAAAATCACAAACTAGTATCTACGTGTAACCGGAGCAATAAAAACTAGCTTTGATACCAACTTGATCCAAAAATAGCAGAAAAATAATTCTACTAAAATAATGTTCACTCGGATATTAAAAATTTATCAATTTTCCGAGATGTCGCCACTTGATTTTAAGAAGTAAATTTCGATTAAATTACTTATTTAAAATGCGGAAATAAAATCGAAAATTAGAATGTAATCGGGGATTATATATGACACCAAAATTGATAACAGGGCATACAAGCTTACGTCTTTGGATTCTTGAAAGAGAATCGATCTATTTAATTTCTAATGAATTAAAATAACCCTTCAATAATGAAAAATAGATCAAAAACCTATAAATGGGTTGATACTAGACCTCATGGAACTCTACAATTTTTCGAGAAAATGTTCGAATTCAATCATTGGCCCCTATAGTGTCTTTGTAATGCAATCTCCCTGCAACTATGTCAAAAAATCACATACACATGGATATTTATAAGCATTACATGAAAACAAATTACATATTTTTAATCCTTGCAGAATTCTAAGCAAGTTTCATTTTTACACCATGGCCAAATTCTACATCTAGGTCCTCCAAAATTGGGGTTGAAAGTAAAATGCTCCTTAAGCCTTATGGCTTTACACAGGCTTCTTCTCCATTCAATTAAAACAAGCTCCTTTTATAACCATTTCAAGCTCTTTGGTGTGTTGGGAATGTATGTTTATTTCTACACAGGTGGTGAGGGTTCGAATCTCACTTGAATCCACTATTTTAATCCACAATCTCTCATGGATTATACACTAAGGCATATAAATCAATACCTTCACATTTTTTAATGCTTTTTTTTAACCAATGTCACCATACATGGATTCCACCTTATAACCACCACCCATGATCCATGTGGAATTCCATTTGCTTTGGTAGGGGAGAAATTTTTATTTACATGTGCCACCCCTAATCCCCGTGTAGCCTTCTCTAGTTCAATGGGAGAACTATTTAAATTTCCCACGTGTGGGTTTAGAAAATGCAAAATCCTTTTTGATAGGTTCGGTCAAACATCGTATCATGGCTTGGGAAACACTTGGCATTTTTCCCTCCATTTAAATGTTGGTTGTGTATCGATGTGGCGCTGTATATGGGTCGAGCTATCACCGAGTTGTGTGTCGGGGTGTTGGTTGTTGACCGCCTATGTGCATTTGTTTAAGCTATGTAACATGGTGAGATGACTGCTTTTATTCTCACCGAGTCGTGGAATGTTCAAACCATTGTTCGAGCCATGGACTGATTTGTGTGACGTGGTGATAATCGTGAACCATCCCCGAGCTATGGGTTGTGCATGCCGAGCTATGAGGTGGAAACCGTGGCCGAGTAAGCACCAAGCTATAGGTTATCCCGATCCATAAGGGAATAAACTCGAACAATGTGGAAATAAAATAACCAAATCGACTTGGTGGGGAGTTCATCACCCCACCGAGCTATCTAAATAGCTCACCCGAGCTCGATTGCAACCCCGCAATGCACAAATTAACTCTCCATTGCAATATGGCATATAAAATCAAAAATTCAATAATGGCAATATAAAATAGGCGACAAATGCACCCCTCCTATAAAAGAGTGTGTTGAACCTAGTTGAGAGTCCTCGGCTAGAAAATAGTAGGGCCCACCATTTTTGTTTTATCAAAGACCGGAGGTGATTAAAACATGAACTTTCAACCTTCCACCTTTTCCAAATGTCATATGTCAACGTGTAACTTGCCTATTGACCCTTGTTGACCAGTTCCCAAACCTAGACTTTGACTGACCATATCTTGAGTGTATGAGATCCTTACTCGACCTATCATCGAAATCTCTAAAAACACTCTACCACTTAGTCATAGTTTAAGGAGATTTAGTTAAATTCATAATGTCCCAAAATTTCCTTCGTATTACTAGTCCATGAAAGTGTGACATAGGTCTACCAAGAAGGTGCCAAGGAACTGAAGGTAATGCCATAAGTGCATAACTATCAGTGTGAGAAGAAGGAACACCCACGAGATAGGATGTCCAAGTGATGTGAAGGAAACAAAATAACCCCTACAATAGAAAAGGTATCCACAAGAAAGGGTGGATCAATGAAGGACGTGGAAGTGATAAGGGTCCCGAGAAGGGCACTCCCAAAAATGGAGATGATGAACTCTTCCAAAACACCAATAGAAGGATGAGGAACCTGTAGTGCATCACAAGTGGACTTTGTGAAAATACAACAGGGTCGGGTAGATACTTGTCCCAATGAGGGGGCTCGATAAACATAAGAGTGATGTCGGATATGTACAAGTCATTTGTGTATGAAGGAAGAGGATTAAAAGGGGCCTCGCACTAGAAGTGGAAAGGAGGTAGGTGCAATGAATGTATGAATATAATAAGGAGACTACTCAATGTCTAATGAGATTGGAGGGGTTTCAACACACTCTGGAATAGTGAGAGAATGAGGAGAGAAGTCCTTAGTGGTACTCTCGGCATCGAGGTGGGTGCACAATCCTCGTCATCGAAGAAGAAACAAGCAAGTTTGTGTCGCAGTAACTTCCATCACATAAAAATAAGAGGAGACAATTAGATCAACAACGGAAATAATGGTGGTAGTATGTGAAGGGTCTCCAAAGAGGAACTAAAAGATGCTCCAAATGTAATGGGGAGGATCTGAGTCTACCACATGAATGTGGAGAGGTCTAGATACGGACAACATTAGGTGACCAATGACATGGTCGCGAGTGTAAAGAAAGTCCTCAAGATGACTAGAATTAGTGGGTGCATGAACTGGAACAATAAATAAGTGTGTAAGACCCTCGTAGGAGAAGTAGTGTTCCATAGAAGCACACAATGTTGAATAGTTCTCTCTCCCAATAAGAAGTGGTGGAGGTTGTAATGTGATCCTGTGATGCTCAAGTCTAGAAAGAGTATCTTCCATGATGCGAAATGAAAGTAATACGTGCAAGGTGAGTAAGAAGAAGGATGTAAGAATGCAAGATGTCAAACTCACCGATAATGTGTATGCAAGCAATATGACATCCAGGAAAATCAACAATAACCCCTATCTCATGGCACTTTATAACATAGTTCATGAATACAATAGGGTGCGTTCATGCAATGTCTAACATTTGACTACTTACCTTGCATTAGGTGACAAGTAATGCAAGAGTGAAGGCCACAAAGAAGCCCTAGTCGGAAGCAGAGGAACACATGCACCGGGCATAAAAGAGGGTAAGAGACAAGGTATAAAACACTTATCTCGTGTGAGAGAAAAGGTGTCTCATGGTACAAAATAGAAGGCTCTCTTACCACAATGTTATAGAGGATGCATCCACTAGCCACAGTGAAGGAGAGGGCTATAATGAAGAGCTAGAGAAAATCAGCCCTAAAGCTCAATAACCTTATAAAATCCCCATATTACAAATGAATTTTTATTTGATTTTCCCTTTTATAGTGGCATACAAAGTGCAATAAAATGTGTAAAAGTCGGGGAAAATGTGAAAAAATCTAAACCGGGTGTCGTAGAGGTGTCCGAAAGCAAGAGGGTGAAGAGAATCGCCAACTTGGAGGCGGTTGGGTGAGCTAGTGAAGGTGGGATCCACAAAACAACTCGGCGAGCTGATGAGAGAGGTGGCTAAATGGGTGAATCATCGGATGAAAGTGGGCTTGTGGGAGCACCTCGAGGTATAGCACCAAGCGAGTTAGATTTCGTGGGGACCGGTGAGCAAACCAAGTGGTGTGGCGAGTTGTCGGTTGAAAGAACATAGAGGTCACCAGTGGGAGTGCTTCTAAGTGGCAAGGCACCAAGGGGGGGCCGAGTTACAATGGTCGAGCCAACTTGAGTAGGTGGAAGACACATGTAATGCATGGAGATGTGCACGAGAAGCATGCCGAGCCGGTATAAGCTGGGTCGAAATCAATGAGTTGAAACAATTGCCAATGCAAAAATAGATGTGAAGTACTACCCGAGAGAGTATATCACAAGGAAAACACGAAGTGCTAAGAAAAATGAGCATTCAAAGACACATCTTACACCCATCCAAACAATGTGAGTTAAAGACCGAGGAAAAAAACATGCATGCATGTTGATTCGAACCGGGAGCTTGATGAGCAACCGATGAACTAGGAGACAACTAGTTCAATTTATAGCTTTCGGCCGAGCTAGGGCCAATCTGAGCCAAAAATAACCCCGTAACTAACACTTTGAACCTCAACTAAAATACATCAACTTCAAAATAGCAACTTAACCTCAAAACACCTCGAAACACACATGCAAGATCGATAACCCAAAAACTAGAAACTCAAGCCATAAACACATGAACAAGGTATGAAGCTCGAATCGGTGTAAGTAGAGCACGGTTGGAATAGCCATTACAATGAATGCTACAAGAGATATGTATATCACAAACTAAAATCCGTAAAACCATGAAACATAAGGTATTACACGGATCCAAAATGTGTACTCGATACCATGTAAGAGGGTGTGAAAACCTGAAGCACGAGGATCATGAGGGATGATGTGAACATCTACGGATGTGTGAACAACAAGTGACGAGACTCGAGAGGAGTGAGCATTAACCGAATGTGCATGTAAAGATCGAAAACAGGCGTAACCCCATTAAGGAAAAAAACTCTCACTCTATCTCATAGATATGAAGGGGTGTACATATAGAGGGTGTTTAGTGACCCCAGGTCAGTAATCATAATAGCTCGAGTGGAGAGGGGGAGTTACATTCCCAGAATAGGAAAGTAACTCCCGTGACGCATATGACACAATGACGCATAAGGGAATATCATAATGACCCCTAAATGACATGCAGACCTATGATCTCACCTAAGTGAGATGACTCGCGATGAAGTGGAAAATGACTCACACCAACATATGGAGGGAAATGTTAGCTAATTAGCAAGAAAGACTTTAATTATATAACCAAGTGATGGAAAAGAGGATAAGAAGTGTAATATTAGTCTTAAAACTATATAGTCATATTTAGGTGTTTATAGTTAGCATAGGATTTATTTTACCCTAATATTAAAATGTTATGTAACTAACCATTATAGTACCTTTTGATCCATATCAACCTACCTTAATTGATCGCTAGTGAAGAATGAAAGTATAGGGTGGTAGATCTCGGGAATCATTAAAGGTTTGTATTCACCAAGTCATCGATATGATACTCAAGAGGTTGAAGAATATAACCAATAGTTCATCATAAAGTGAGGAGCCGAAGAATCTCATTCCAAGAAATCTCATTCTAAGAATTTGTGACTTATAAAAGATACATGAATTCAATGTCCCATTGTCACTAATTATCAACACCACAAACTCCCTACTTTTAGCCAAGAAGTTCAAACCATTCACATGAAAAGATGCATCTGTTATTTTAACAAGTACTCGCTTTTGTTAATTTTGTCAAGTATAATAATTTTGATGAAACTTTAAATCTTATTCAATTTATTTTTGTTTCACTTTAAACACATCTACTAGTTATAATTTAATAGCTAATGATATTAATGTTTGAATGGTGTTTGTGGATGGCGGAACCTTTAGTGCAATGAATATATTTTAAAACTTTTGTGGTGAAATTTATAACCAAAATGAGGGTGTTTCCATGCTCTTTATATTTTGTTGCACTCTAATTACATATCCTAATGAAAATGATGTAATGGTTTGTAACATGTAGATTATTATGATCTAATTAAATTCCAACATCAATTATGCATGACCATAATATTGCATTCCAACTTGTACTAAACTAAGCAATTGATAAACAATAAGTAACTTTCTCAAAGTACAAGAGGGGAAATAAATTTATCTTGTTTAAGAAGATTCTATTATGATATGAGTATATGAAGAAAGTAGAATAGGAGAAACTAGAAGTCTATATTTTGTACGTAAGAATTTGGGATTGAAGAATTTGTATATTCATGACCATACATAATATGTACATTCTAGGAAGAGATTGTATAGTCCAAGAAAAGGATTTTACAATCTTAGACCGATGACAAAGTGGATCTCAAAGAACTTTCTAAGTGTTTCACTTGTCTAGAACTAATGTTCACTATGTGTCTCTCTTATTTGTATAACCTTGAGATGATCTATAATGATCTGTAATAAAGTAGAAACCCTAACAAATGTAGAACCCTCATCATAATATTAACAAACAAAAGGATAAAAACATAGTTGTGTTCTTGAGGTGGACCACCCTTAGCAATCAAACTCTCATTTGTTGAACCAATCCAGTGGTGCACTACATGTCCTCAATGTATAATCAAGCCTCATATAGCTCACCTAGGTGGTTATGCAAGTGTGAAAATTTAACCAACCCCTAGGGATTCCTCTTGCATCTCCCGAAACCAATATAGTAGGCTAACAACATAGGATAAAATCTACCCAACGTGGTATTAGTGATTTTTAGTGGCTCAACTATGTGAACTAACCCTTCGGTGATTGAAACCCTTATACAATATTTGGAGTGACTTTGTCCTTACTTAGGGCATGTCTCTATGGTATTTGCATGCTTGTAGGTGTGTAAAGCTAGATTCCTTGACTAATTGAGTGCTTCATATTTGTAGTGTGAACTATCTTAGATGATGTATAACTGATTTGAGAAAATTTATGAACCCTTTGAGTACTTTTGGAATGATGTTTGTAATAGGATATTATAAGAATGCCAAGTGCGTTAGAATGTGATAATGATTTACTTTTATAGTCTTTTATAGGTGAGATATTACGATAAGGCAGACCTTAGGAAGATGAAATTTCCTAAAGAATGACTTAGGATCAAAAGTAGAGTTGGTGGTTAAGAAGGGGTAGGTCATTATAGGTCGGCCAAGAACGGATCCCACATCATGATCCTTTTGTATGGTTTTGGAAAAGAGGAGAAACTCCTAGACCAAAAGTTACAAAATGAATATAATATGTTTTATGCCTCTTTGAATGAATAATATTCCCATAGTTTTTAGCAAAGGGTAATGTAAAGATAAGAAAAATGTAGAATGATTAGAGAGATGAAAAGATTAGATTCCAAACATAGCATTTGTCTTAACAAGGATAAAAGATCAAACTTGGCATTGCATAATGATAAGTTACTAGATTTTAGTGTTTATAATTGATTTACTAAAAATAGAATTTTATTAAACCCCGATTATAGATTAACGGTGTAAACTATGATAAACATCTCTTAAGTCCAATATGATGCAAGAAAATAAGAAATTAAGTATGAAACCCTAAGCAAGAGATGTAGAAATAATGACTTAGCTGATTTTCGGTTGATCTAGGAATGCTCTAGACTAGGAAAACTATTGAACATGAACAATGTCATAAATTCTCGGGATAAATTTTAGACTACAAGAACAAGGTTAGACACGGGTGCCCATGATAGAACAGGGGTGCCCGAGCACCGATGACCTCTCTTCGGCAATAGTGATTACACAAGATCTCTAGATCTGATCTCTCATGTGTCCTACAAGTGTCACAAATATTCCTTATTGATCACCTATACGTCACTCTTTGAATGCTAAAGGTACTGTAATCTACAAAATGTAAGTTCACTGCAAAACCCCAAACCTCATCAAACCTAAAAATAGAGATTCAATATGGGGAGTCGGACTAACCCCGGCAAATCACCCCGAGAGTGAACTTACACCTGAGTGCTACACTATATCTCGACTCCATGTAGTTCTAGTGAGTATGTGTAGAAATGGTGCCCTAGGATGCCCTTGTGTAAGTTGCATATTGATAGTGGGTTGTAGTAATGTAATAATATGTGTGGATGGAATAGAATAAATTTCCCCTTCCTATGCAAAGTGTATGCAGAAGTATACAGCCCTTATCCCTTAAATGGATTCCGGATGAATGCCTTTGGAGTGCTTTAGTGCCTTTGGAATGCAAGCTTAGGTGATGATAGTAATGTTTAGTGTTTAGTCCTTTATTTTGAAAACATAGTTATGTATTTATATGATTCCCTTGTTTGAATTTCATAATCAACAACCTGGAAGGCCAACCCATAAGTGAAAAAGGTACTCAAATGATAAAAGAGGCCCAAAAGAAGTGAGCAAGGTAGAAAAGGGTCGGGGGTGCCTAGAGGGGACAAGCGCACCTAGACGCTCTTGTCCTAGGCTTTGGGTGCTTTAGTGTCTGCTGACCATAAATGATAAATAAGTAAAATACCGATTGGGTTGTAGGGTGCGTAAAGAAAAATAGAAAATAAGAAATACAAAAAAGATGCCAAGGACAATTGCTAATTACTAGTTTTCTTGATTAGGAATCATATGAATGCTAGTATGTGTTTAGGGCATGTACTCATGAAATCATGCACTTACTATTAAATTAATATCGTCGGGCATGTTATTTTATATATGGATCATGTGTGATAAAATTATTCACTAATGACCCATCCTTGAGTCTTGTTGTCAATTTTTTGGTGTCATTGTTATTTGTCTAGTTCAATCGTCATTTGTCTATGCAGTTTTAGGCATCTTTCAGGGTGTCTCGGTGTCGTAATTAGCTCAATTGTCAGCTTCAATTCTACTCTAGGGCACCTAGTGTTGTATTAGGGCACCCTAGTCTGTGATTTTAGGTGCCCATATCATCGTAATTTGTGGTCTTAATTTCTTTGTTCGAGTTCGGTCTTAACGGTTACCCCGTGTGTTCCCTAGGTTGTAGTCGGCGCTTTTGGGTCATTAGTGTCAAAATTTTAACAAGATATCCCTATATAAACATATCATACTCACTACATTATGGACGGACATCTCACTTTCAAGGGGGTAGCTATCTACTAAGGAAGGGACTACATTTGGGCATCTTCTACATCTATACCACACACGCATAGAGGAAAAGGGTTTTATTCTTTCCATTACATACACCATTTGCATTTTACATCTAGTTATTGCCCCTTATTATCACATCATCATGGCGCTTAGGTCATCCTAAGAAAAAATTCACACACTTACACACATAGAACTACATTGGGTCCAAAATGTTGTGCAACGCGGTCGTAAGTCCACCGGTTTGGTGGGCTGAGGTATGTCCGACCTATTCATGTGTATTTTTATTTTGTAGGAATTGATGCTTTGGATAGGGTTTTACAAGTAAATCTTTATCATCATCTAACAACACAGTGTGACAATAGTGACACACTTGTATAACGAGAGTGAAGGTATTTCAAAGGTCTTGTGACACTATCACACTAAGGCCCTAAGCTTTCCTACAGTCTTCAATGCCCATATTATAGATCGGGGTGCCACAGGGTGCCCTAGTATCATCCCATGCACCTAAGTACAGGTCAAACAATCAGCTTTTTCCTTCTTAAGGTCGTTCAATCATAGGTTTCCTAGTCTACTATAGTCCAACATGTTGCGAGGTAATACAACTTGAGGTTAGTAACATATTCCTCTCATTTCCCATTTTCCAATATATATTCAAATATTAAAGTAAAATATTTAGTTTCACTATTTCAATATAGCATTCAGTTTCTATTTATATTAACTCATAAAATAGTATAGAAAAATCCTATTTTTGTTAATCATTTTTGTGAACCCCACATTTCGAATACTTTGTGTTGGATCCTTTCTTTTCCTTTAGCATTATTTCTTCTTTTTTCATCATGTCACATTTTAGTATTAATCCCATTTAAGATGAGGCTACCATAGCTGAGCTTACAAATTTATATAGAAAACCCTGGATACACCACATGAATCCACTCAACAAGCACTCCTTAGGGGACAAGCATTAGTACCTATAAACCCTATTGATTCTCATATAGGTATATGCCTCGTCGATTACCCTATTGTTTTCACTCATTGTATGCCATGTCATCCAGATTGCCTATGATCCTTCACATTCTTTTTTTGATATGCCACCTAATGTTTTAGATCCTTCTATTATTGATTACTTATTAGGCATTGATTCACACTCTATTATACCTTCTATAGCTACTCCTATGTCTCCTTCCACTTCTCATTGTGCTTCTCCAACCTCCCATTCTATCTCATCCACACATTCTTTTTACCTTGATGATCATGTTGATAGTGTTGTTCCGACTGACATTAACCGTGTTACTCCATATCTAATTCTTACAGAGTCTCATTCTTTCTCCATTGTTAAGAGTGCTTCACCTCTTCCATTTTCCTCTTGTCCTAAGATTGCTTCTACCATAATGCATGAGCCTTCGCCTTCTATGGTTTCTTCTCATTTTGCTTCTACTTTATCTACACTTCTTCCGCTCCACCTATAGCCAATTCCTCCTTTAACATTTCACCTACTTCTAATACTATTGGTGAACCTTCCCCTTTATCGTTACATGTAGGTCCTTTGACATGCACTCCTCTCGTATCTCTTGCATTGGAGCCTCTTATCTCACCTCTTGATATACCCATGATCACACACAATGGCAAGCTGTCGACCCCTTAATAAATTGTTTCTATCTTCCTCTATCCCATCATAAGAAATTATATCTCTCATGTATGCCATAGGCCAATTTGAGTCTCAAGTTCATTCCCTCACCTTAGAAAGTAGGGATTACTATGTGTCTATCGACAATAATTCCTTGCATGGTAATCCAGTTCCCAAAAAAATCCATAACTCAGCCTTTCCTAAGGATTTCATCATGCCCACATTCACATGATTTGATGGTACAGGTGACCCTCATGCCTATATTACATAGTACCACACTCTTATGGCCTCTTATTCTAATAATAGACTCTTGCTTAGGCCTTCTGGTTTAGTCTAGTTGACGATGCACTTCAATGGTACACCCATCTTCATGTTGGTTATATTAGCACTTTCTATGACATGGAGGATACTTACCTTCATAGGTTCATTATCAATAATGGTCCTAGGGCCACCTATGATCACATAGCTACTTTGCATCAGGCTCTTTTAAATCTATTCACGATTACATATTACACTTTAACGTGTGTATACATCAACTTATCTTTTGCCCTAGTGACCTAGAAAAGTAGTTCATCTTCTTTCATGGCCTTATTCCTCCTCTAAAACAATGCTTGCAGATAACGTACTTGTTAGTATTTTATACTTTTGTGTTACAAGGTTATTGACTTAGAACGGAACCTTCTTTCTTCTCCTCTAGCATAGCCTTCTCACATTTCTCTAACTCCTATATCCACTACTATTCCACATACACCTTCAGATTGTCCATCCTCGAAACCCCCAACTCAGGCTAAAATACAAACAAAATGTACCCCTCCTATTCCACCTCCTAGCAACAACCAAAAGCAACATGTATCTCAACCCAAAGTGCAAAGGAAATAACCTCATTCCCCTCCTCCACCTCCTACACATGTCTCTCTAGCTCCGTGACCAGTTACTACTACTACTACTTCACCTCAGTACCGTGAGCCTTTGTATTTTTCACCTAATGCTCGACCTCATGATGTGTTGCGTATATTACTTGATGAGCGATTAATTTGGCTTCCTTCCAACCAACACCACCCTCCACACCATTTAAAACACCAACATGATCAATATTACTGTAATTACCATCGTATTAGTGGCCATCGTGACAATGATTGTCTTGATTTATGTGAGAGGTTACAACAATTAGAGGACACTAGTGTCATATCTTTTGCATCTTGTGAGTAATCATTATCTCCTTCACCACGACAATGTAGGCATACACCCCTAAGTCTTCTCTATTTGGTACTCACTTTGTTCATCATTCACCACCATCACATGCACACTATCCACCACCTCCATTGCTTCCACCTCCATATTCATTGCATCCACCTCATTCGCACTATCCATCACATGCATCTCATGTGTTTCCACCGGTATCTACATATCCCATGGTCACTCCATATGACATGCACTTCGGTTCATACACTCATGCTCCATCCATTCCATATGCTTCCACCTCCACCCATCGTCTTGGTCGTTGGTAGGTGATCATTATCACCTTAATCCCCGATGACGCACTTGTGTTCTTACGGTTCTTACACGACTTTTGAGGATTTAGTTTTAAGAACCTTTCATCATGTGCTTCGTCATTCATCTAGCACACCTCAATCATTTTCCAATTGACTCATCCTTGACTGTTGAGGGGTATTACTACATGAGCCCATTCATCCATACGTTGGGGGGCATCATTAATCCCTCCTCCTATTCTTATCACCTTGCACTATTTATATTACGCTACATTTTCACATATTCATCTATTTTCACATTTATTCTATTTATCATCATTACACTATCTACGTGCTAAACATTTTACTCATCTCATATTTCATCTATTACACTAGTTATCTACTACATCATTCACCATACATATTTTATCTACCATTACTAACATGATCATTCATCACATACAATCCACATATAAATGCCTAGTACAAAACCATACGTTGTCCATTATATCAAAATACAACACATATCAACATCGATCTCATATATATATCAAAAATAGATGTCCATACATATATCGTTCATACAATCATCATCCCAAAATATGTTTCATCACTTGGGGGCAAGGCCCCCTACATCATATACAATCATCACTATCAAACCTCATCATCATTATCACTCTCATGTAATGTGAGAGCCCTAGAAATCGATGCTTCACCACCACATGACGTTGCATTACGTGGCCCCAAAACTTCTCCATTTGTCTACGTAACATGGCAATCTCCATGTTTTACTTTGAGAACTGATGCTACAAATCTACATATCTTCCAAACACGTCTTTGGCCAAGGGACCACCACCTATATCCTCATGGGCATGTCGAGTCTCCTCACGTGCCTCATCCCTCTCACTAATCAACATTGTTCATGTCATTGTTCTTATGGCTACTGCTCAAATAAATGGGCATGCTCGCACTGTAATTTTTTCCACGCATCTAGTATCCCTACGCATAGTACGTCGCTTAGGCACATTCCGCGTCAATGTGTGGATTGATGTGTCTACTATTAACGACCAATAGGCATCCTTGCATACACAACATACAACCCCTTGTTAGTCAAATGTGTACAACACAACATGGAAAATTCATTAGCTACAATATAGGCATAAACAAATACTTACAATCTACCATAGTCATTGACACAGGTCGTGGGACACCTCCTTCACCCACTCCTCTTGTTGGCAACTCCATAGCACCCGTAAATACTAGATATAGTAGTACCCAACAATGCACTACCCACTATGCTCGATAGTCCTATGTGTAACCTGCGTTATCACCATCTACCACTACTATCGTTGGGTCTACTACATCCGGCCTCTCGATGGTATCAATTGCTCTATTGTGGGAATGGGACTAGCACCCACCCTCCAAGGGGCCCTAACTGCTCGTAACCATATGTATGGCTCTAGGGGTACATCTGAGCGATACCAAATTGTTTTGATACCCTCCCCTACCTCAAACAACTCGCCATTCTTGAAATCAATCCTCCAACCACATAGTCCTCTCGAATACATTGCAACTATGTAGCATCCTCGTGCCATCCCCATAATAACGATAGGGCCTCCATATCATAGACTCCAGCCCCATCCTATCTATCAGGGCTCTAAAACTATCTATGTCCATCTTCCTACCGCAGATATCCACCAAACGTCACACAAATATATATGGCCAAGCTTACTCTCCTCGTGGCCCGACATTGGTCTCGGTATGATTATATGTGCATATGCCCACACATGTAGCAGTGTGGTGGCACCTATACCCATACCATGGTTATCCTATGTGAGTCGATATAGGTCCTCCTGTACATATGGGCCAATACAAACCATGCCCAAGTGTATCTTGTCCCATCCTCCTCTATACACTGACATATGTTGTGCATATTTTACAAGATACTGACACCCCCTCCCTTAACTGCTATACACAATTTTATCACCACTATGATGAACTTATGCAATCGAGGAACCCTCGACTGTAATATTGCATCCAAACTAATATAGGCCTCAGTAAGTACTGTGCCTTTGTAAAATACCATCTAGTCAAGCGCATCTCGGTGCTCGATATCCACTACCACCATCACTCATACTCTCTCTCCAACCACTCGAAAATTGCACTATGTGATACACATCTTCTATTTTCACTGTCATCTCCCTCGTCGGCAACCAAAATTTACACGTATCTAGACACCATCTCTTGCACAATGCATTCAACATAGACATATTATGGGGCACATCCCCATACATGTTATATGCCACAAGCCATGGTCCAACAAATCCCACTCCTCATCTGAAAACCCCAATCCCAACAATGTACTCAAGTTCCGACCACCGCGGAACTCCCTCGAGTGGATATCCTCTCGCACAACACTAAATGACGATAAACACGGCGTTAGAATACCTTACATGATCAAAAATAACCTTTCAATATACTACAAACATCTTCTCTAGCATTATTCATGAAAACAAAAATGTATGGACTAGTGCGCCTACATACAGGACTGGGGCGCCCTAGAGTAAGACACTAGTGCTTGGTTTTGGGCGCTCTGGTCCCAAGGGTCGCTAGTGCCCTCACCGCTCTTGTCTAGGTCCCAAATGCTGAGAAACTCAAAAACCCCAAATTTTCAAAAATTCACTTAAATTACCTAGTACACCCTACATTTTTACCAAAAATAATGCACTTACCAACTTTGTCGTAGTATGTGACGCTATAGTAGTCGCCACTCGCTCAAATCGGCTAGGATGTAATGGTCTCGCTTGAGGCATCTCTACTCACTCTAAACACACTCTCAGACTCACGCAAAAGACAAATGAAGTGATAAGTTACCTTTTCACTTTACTATTTATAAGCACATTTCAAATGTCACCTTTACTATGGTCCATATTTCGCACTTATTACCACAACTAATACACGTTATATTGTTTCAGCTTACATCTTGATCATTTTTACTCCGATCTACACCTCTGTTTGCATTATTTTTTAGAATTCTACCTATCACCATATAGTACATTCTTAACACACATTATATATCTTCATCACATTTTTCTATTCACCCCATCTGTGTTTTAACCTCTTTTCATTACTTTCAGCTTAGAGTATGTTCTTCACATCACTCCCTCTTTTGCCAAAAGGGGGGCATATTACTAGGGGTCCCCTTATAATCCCCCTTATGTTACCATGTGTTCCAATATCATGAATCCAACACCTTATAATTTATACCATGAAATTTCACCATCAACCTCCCCTAATGACCTAATTTGGGGGCAACAATCATTGAACACTTTGCAAACACGATCACACATTATAACCTATTAATTCCCCATAATGACCTAACTTGGGGGCAACACGCGACTAAAAATCCTTTTATGTGACATCTCATCAAAATTCTATTAACTTTCCCCTAATGACCTAACCTAGGGGAAATTAGTGAAAAACCTCTCCATGAGTAACCAACCAAAACATTCAATCAACTAATCAAAATAAACGTGTTCAAATCAAATCATTCAAATCTATAAGCAATCTCCCATATGACCCGACTTAGGAGTTACATTTACCACTTCTTTCCCAGATGACATAACTTGGGATTTTATTCTATATTCCACGTTCGCTTCTAGGTGACCTAACTTGGAAGCCATCTCAGTCATTCTACGTTTGCCTCCATATGACTCAACTTGAAGTTGTCTCCTTCATTTTGCATTCGCTTCTTAATGACCTCGCTTAAAGCTATCTATTTCTATCACATCCTCTTTCAAATGATCCAACTTAGAAGCCATCTCATCCTCTATCATGTGCACTTCTAGATGACCTAATTAAGAAGCCTTATATTGTGGCGACACCCATGGAGTGGGGAAAGAGTGCCTTCCCTTTATCACTCCTATATGGGTCAACTATTTAATCAAAATCATTTGGATCTAAAAATATCAACATTTTGATCGAGTCCGCTTTGCAGCGGCTTGGAGAATAACACACTTTTCTCCTACACTCTTCCTATGGTGGCACGATGCCCAAATCCTTCAATCATTCCATTCATATACAAGCATTTGGGTTAGGAATTGATCACTCCCTACCCACCTATTCAACCGCGTTTGAAATCATCCTATACACTAATGTTTTCATTTTTCACATTTCATCACGACATTTTACACTTTTTGATACATTCCATGGATCAACTCGTTGATCCATGGTTCGTCACACTTTTATAATTCTATCAACATGCTTTTACTACATATCTGTGCATTCTTCTACGGCTTGGGATTCTTAGACTTTTCATTCAGTACGCATCTCTATCTACTTTATGTTACTGAGCTTTCCACTCACCAACATAAAGTGGGGGAAAATGTAGTCACAAAATCACACACTAACTATTACATTAATACCGCCGGGTATGTTATTTTATATATGGATCTTGCGTAATAAAAGTATTCACTTATGAACCATCCCTAAGTCTTGTTGTCGGTTTGTCGGGCGTCATTGTTATTTTTCCATTTCATCGCCATTTGTCTCTGTAATTTGGCGCATCTTTCAAGGTGTCTCGGTGTCATAATTAGCTCATTTGTCATATTTAGGTCTACTTTGGGGCGCCTACGGTTGCACTAGGGCGACCTAGGTTTGTGATTTTACGCACCGGTGTCATCATAATTTGTGGTCTTAATTTCTTTGTTCAAGGTCGGTCTTAACGATTACCACGTGTATTCCCCTAGGTCATAGTTGACAGTTTAGGCTCATTAGTGTCAAAATTTGAACAAGAGATCCCTATATAAACATAGCATACTCACTACATTATGGGCGGACATCTCACTATCAAGGGAAACTATCTACTAAGGCAAGGGACTACATTTGGGCATCTTCTACATCTGCATCACACACTACATAGGGGGAAAGGGTTGTATTCTTTCCATTCCATCCACCATTTGCATTTTACATCTAGTTATTGCCCCTTATTATCATGTCATTGACGTTAGGGCATCCTAGGCACAAAATTACACACACACGCACATAGAACTACATTGGGTCCGAAATGTAGTGTAGCGCTCAATCGTAAGTCCCCTAGTTTGGCAGCTGATGATGGGTGTCATTATTCCTTCATTTAATCAACTTGTTGTTGATGTCATATTCAAACCAGGGGGTGTGTCTAAAGCTATATGCAACAAGAAGAATCTTAGTGATATAGTAATTGATTGTAGGTATTTTGTATTTTCTAGGGGATCTTTTCAATGTCTTAAGGACTTCTTGGTTAAAACCGTATTGGATTCAAACTATGAAAACTGTTGGAAGTAAACACACTTTGTAGAAATGAATTCTGGAAATAAATAAACTTTGCCTTGAAGTAAACACACTTTACAAAAATGAATTGCTGAAATAAACACACTTTTCCTTGGAAGTAAACACACTTTACGAGAAAGGAATTGCTTTGAAATAAACACACTACTTTGAAAGTGCTAGAAAATGATGGAAAGAAAATAAGAATCTAATATGACACCTACAGAATGAGTATACAACAGTTTATAACTTGAAAAAAAAATCGATGCAAAATTAACAGATCTAAACTATTTTCTCTAAAAATATAAATACCAATAACGAAGATCGTGGTTCTTGGGGGAGTGGGCCCTTGCTCCTCCTTGAATCAAGATTTGAAAATTTAAAATTCTCTCAAAACAGAAATGGCTATTTTATTGATAAAACATTATGCATTACAAAACATGTTGGATATGTGTATATCAATCTATATGTATATCTTGTTCTATATATATTCCCTCTCTCTATATTTGCAAAGTAGTATATATATATATATATATATATATATATATATATATATATATATATATATATATATATATATATACTTCATACATTTACATTCATAGATGCCCCACGATTGGATGGAATTGAATCGCTCCCATGATAGATGATGAATAGAAATGTGACCGGATGTACATCTCGTAAGATAACTATCCCTAGATCTCGTGATCGAAATATTCTAATCCATTCCTAATTGAAAGGGTCATTGATGTTAAATCACCGGATGTTGTTGGAATAGACAAACTCCCATCGGTTCTTCGGAACTTCGTGAGAAGTTCCAAAACTATAGAAAATCATTCAAGATCAAAACCATGAGAGTTTCAAGGCTATACACAGAATCCTGGATGTTAGTCCGAAAATTCTCGAACTAAATACTAGAGTTCGGAACTAGGTGATAAATCTTGTGACTATGTAATGGAGTTCCGTAACTAGCTTGGAATTTCTAGAACTAAGTCAGATTGAAACAAATACTTTCAAAAACATGTTGACCGCTTCATACTTCTTCTTCCCTTGATTGCGACTTCTACTTTATTACAAAACTCGAATTTCCAAAACACCTTGTTAGGAATTACAAAGCTTTTAAATGTTAGAATCATAATCAACAAAAGATGGAAAATTTCATCCTAACTTATATCGAAATCAAACAAAAGTCACAAAATGCGTCAAATTTAATAAAAAGGAGATTAAGATGAGATCATTTATTGTATATTTAATGGGCATATTTTGGCCTCATCATTTCCCCCATACTTACTTGTTTGTAAGTCCCTTTACAAACTTTACTCTTCAAATTTGGGGTTATATATTTTGCATTCCATTTGATTGCTTAGGTCAAATGGCTGGAACTAAATATCCCAATGCTTTAATTCAGAGGTATTATACCCTGCTCCTGCTTCTACTTTCCTCTGTCATTCCTCAAATTGAGTAGGATCTTGAGGTTCTCTATTTTTCTAAGGAGATATGGGGGTGAGAACTAGAGGGGGCCTTGTTCGCATTCCTATCCATATGCGCCATGGGGCTTCACTTGATCTGCGAATTATTGTGCATAAAGATTTTACTCTTTCTAGACTCCGATCAAATTTGTAGGGGATATTACTTCCTTCTTCTCAAAAACGTGAGAAGCTCCCACCTTTTAAATCATCCCTCATAAGTGTCTTCAAACTTTTCCTCCTCATAGGAGCTAAAGGCATCAATACTTTTTGTAAGTTTGGAAAAATAATGTGTCTTGAATCATTCATCAAAGGCATGGGTTCTAAAATTTATGAAGAAAGTAGATGGTTTACCATAGTGAGCTCTCATGCAGAGACCAATCGATCTAGCTTTCAATAGAAACTTAGAATCCCTTTCCTTCCATGCAATCTGATTTTGAAGAACAGAGACAAATGCATTAAGTCGACTTTATCCTACATAAAAATTGATCATAAATCATGTGTTCTTTTCTAGCATCAAATTACAAATATAGAATTCACAGAGAAGGTTTTTGTGCTTTGTATCTTGGTTGAAGAATAGTCACCGTGAAATCATCTTCATCTTTTATTTCATGTGGAAGGCCACATGCTATCCTTGACAACCGCCAAAGAAATGAATTGTTCCTCTAAAAATACACTATATGCAAGAGAAGGTCTCCTGCATGCAAGCAATTTCTCACTCATCATGCAAATCATTTGTATTTTCACAAGATGTTTAAATTTGTCTTTTTCTTCTTTGTTAAAATTTTCTTCCCATTCTTTTCTTGCTTTCTTCTCTTCTTCTTTCTTGTTTTTCAAGTCCTCATTGATGTCTTGGCTTCACTAAGTTCTCTGCAAGTATCATCCCATAGTTGTTTAAGTGGCCAATAAGTTAATTCAGGTTTGTGCAAGTAGTTGACAGAGTAGTTTGTTTTTGTAATTTTGACATTCTTTCTTTCTCCATTATTTGTTGTTTAACTTTTGTCAATTCCTCGGTCTTGTCAATGAGCTGAGTTGTTGATTCCCCAATGAACATTTCTCTCTTTTCCAATTTAAGTTTAATAAAATTCAACTCCTCATCCTTTTCTCTAATAATGAGTTATGCTCTGGAAAAAATAGAGCCTTTAACTTGTTGTTTCTCTTCTTTCTATGAAATTTATTGGGAGTTGAGAATTCTTCTTCTACCAAAGGAAATTTCCCTTTTCGTCTCCAAGATGCCAACTCTTCTTCTTCATGTGATAATGTTGTTGGTTCACCCAATTCTTCAAAAACGTGTTCCTCAAATCTCTCATCTCTTTTTTCCATCTAAGCTTGGCTTAGTACAGGAGGAGTCATGGTCATGCTACCCAAAATATCAGCAGCCTCTTTTTCCATCTTTTTTGTTCTCTCATTTCCTCTGGGATTTCTCTAAACCTCTTATGAATTCTTCTTCTTTGAGGAGCCTCAAAATGTATAAAAATGGGTCTCCTCCTAGAGCTTCTTCTGATTTTCACCTCTTGCTCTTGCCTAGGTGAACTATCACTGTCAAAGATATATATTATCTCTCTGTAGCTACCGCAGAGGAAGGAATTTCTTTAGGAGGCACAGTAAGTTATGCTATTTTAGTCTTTCTTCCAGATCTTCTTCTTTTTGTTATTTCCTCTCCACCTAGTTCTTTCATTTCCTCTGCAGTGGCATCAATTTCCAAATTAGTTATAGGAGTAGAAGGAGTTGCTATTACTCTCCGAGAATATCAAGGTTCTCGCTTAAACTTGCTAAAAAAATCTCCCACATTTCTTCTCCTTTTTCTTCAAAAGAGAATGGTGCTTTGGCACACTAAATGCACTAACCCATGATGTCTGATTGCTCCCACACCCCAGAATACCTCCGGGCCATTGTATGGATGGAGTAAAAAGAAACCTGGAAGGTTTACTATATATTCTAGTTTTGTAGCTTCATATCGAAGGTATATGAGTATCTTCATAACTTCTCTTCCTACCGACCTGAACTGACCATCACAGGTTAAATACTTGACTATCCAAAATGCCACTTTGTCAAAGGGTTTGGGCAAGTTGGCCCTTTTGACCCATTTTATGATTTTCTTTGTGTTGTAAATATATTGGGGTTTAGCTTCCCCCTTTTCAAAGAGGGGTTTCAACTAGTTCTTTTAATGTCCCTCTGACAGGGTTTGGGACATGCACAATTGGCACTCCAGATATATTACTTATTGTATTCACAGAAAAAGGAATGAAAAAATTTCTAACCTTTGTCCTAGATTGCTCTAAATTTATAACGAATTCTCTTACCAATTCGTGCGTTATACTTGGGAACTTCCTCAAAATTCCAGCCATCCTTTTGCTGAAAAGATAGTGCATCACTTCTTCATCTACAATGACTGGGTATCATCCTACGGTTCCAAATTCTTTTTAATCCCTATGATATAGAGGTGATTAAAATTTGTTCTCCTTTAATCTTGTGCTCGTTGGTTGAAGAACTCTTCGCTTAGTTGTGGAACTAATGAATTTAGTTGTGGAACTATTGTACTTAGCTGAGAACTTCGTGTTGTAGTTGTGGAATGTAAACCTAATTTGCTACTTCTTTCTTGAAGTTTCTCTGACAGCTAGTTTTCACTTTGTTGATTCCACACTAATGATAACTCATTATAACTATGCCACCAATTTATTCCATCAATATCTTTCTCATGATGTACAATAGATGACTCATCATACCAATCTTTTAAATCTAATCTAATCACACATGCGAACTTGTAATCTAACCTTTAATAAGTTAAAGACATAATTAATGTCCTTGATGATGTAATCCCTCCGTCATGATGACTCATCATCCCTAAAAAGTGAAACAAAAGAAAAACGGTTAAAAAAGTTGGAATTCCAAAGAAGTTTCTTTATTTTGAATTAGCCATTTGAGAAGATCAACCACCATTGTTGGTTTTCAATTGATCTCTGAGAGGAAAAAAATTGGGGGAAGAGAACGCCATTTACTGGTTTTCACTCTCTTCCCTTATTTTTTTTGGGAAGAGAACGCCATTTGTTGGTTTTCATTCTATTCCCTTTATTCTGGATCTATCCATCTAATTATTTGATCATTTTGGAAGAACTGGGTTCTTCCATATGATCAAATTCTTTGTCTGCTTCAATCTGCCTCAAGAATTCATCCTTAGTAGGAGGCTTCCTATAAAGTTTTAGCCTATGTCCATTGACCAGAGTGTTCTTCTACTGTCATCAATGGGAAGTAACTAAATAGAACCATTGTCAAATATTTTCTCAATCTGATAGGGTCCTAACCATTTGGTTATCAATTTTCCTTTGAATTGTTGGTACTTAGAATCAAACAAAGAATGCCCACTCCTACTTTGAATTACATTTTCTTGATATATGTATCATGTCATTGCTTCCTTTGATCTTGGATTATCTCTGTCTGCTGAAGTGCTTCCATCCTCAATTCATCCAACTCATTGAATTGAAGGATTCTCTCCTTTTGAGCTAAATCCATCTCAATACCCACCTTAACTATTGTCCTCAATGTTTGTAGTTCAAACTCAATAGAAACAAGGGCTTTTCCCCATAGACTAACTCATATGGTGAAAAACCCGTTATAGTTTTCCAAGTTGTATTATAAGCCCGTAAAGATTCGTAGTCTCTTTACCCAATACTTTCTACCTACTTCAACTATTTTGGTAAGGATGTTTTCCAATTCTCTATTTGTTACTTCAGCTTGTCCATTTGATTGTGGGTGATAGGAGATGAATTCCTATGATTGATTTGATAATACATTGTGAAGGTCTGGATCATATTAGACATAAATTGTGGTCCCTTTTCTGAAACTATGCTCCTTGGTGCTCCAAACTTTACCATAATTCGTACAAAGGAAATAAGAATCGCTTCTTCATGGCATTTGTTAAAGCCCGCACTTCGCCCACTTTGTCACATAATAAGTACACACAAGAATATATTCCTTACCTTGTGAAGGACTAAAGGGACCAACAAAATCCAACCCCCATCTCTCAAATGGTTCAATCACTACTTGAGGTTACAAAGGCATTTCATTGGTAAAGGTTGGTTGTCCCATCCTTTGACAAGGATCACACCGCTTGATATATCTCTTCACATCTTTGTACAGAGATGGCCAATAATAACCAGTGCCAAGTATCTTATGAGATGTTCTTTTCACTGAATAGTGTCCTCCACTTGGTTCATCATGACATGCTCGAGAGGATGTCAAAGATTTCATCTTCTCTTACACACCTGCGTAAAACCAAATCAGGACCACATTTAAATAGCATTCCATTTAACCATTTGAATTATGCACTAGTTTTGATTAACTTCTTTATTTGTTTCTTAGTGAAAGAAGGAGGAAACTTCCCTATTGTAAGATAATTTTCCATATCAGCAAACCATGGTGTATCAACTGAAATAACAAACAATTTTTCATCTGGAAATTTGTCCTTGACTGGATCTTGCTCCCATGTAGTGGTTAGTCTTGACAAGAAATCAGCTACCACATTAGATTTACTTGGATTTTCCACAATGGTAATATCAAATTCTTGTAAAAGAAATAACCATATAATTATTATACGTCCGACCACTGGTTTGTTCATCAAATATTTAATTGTTGAGTGATATGTATGTACAAATATTTTGTACCCTGTAATGCAATGTCTAAACTTATTAATTGCATAGATCACAGCAAGAAATTATTTTTCAGTGGTGGTGTAATTTCTTTCAGTGGGAGTAAGATTTTTGCTAAGGTAATAGATAGCATACATTTTCCCTTCTTCATCTTTCTGTCCCAAAATTGCTCCAATGGAGTTGTTTGAGGCAAGTATTTGGCTATGAAAAGGCTTTTCCTAATTAGGTCATCTCGATATTGGGGCAGTGATTAATCTTTCTTTGATTTCTTCAAAAGCATGTTCACACTTTTCATCCCAAAGAAATTTACATTCCTTGGTAAGCAAATTGAACATGGGGCAGCAATATTACTAAAATCCTCGATAAAGCACCTGTAGTATCCAACATGTCCTAAAAATGACTTGATATCAGTGGGGGTCTGAGGAATAGGTAAGTCTAAAATAATTCTGATTTTGTTTTGATCAACCTAATTCCTCGTTTTGAAATGTGGTGTCCTAATACAATCCCCTCATCAACCATCATTAAACATTTTTCATGACTAAGAGATAGATTGTGTTGCTCACATCTCGTTAATACTCTGTCTAAATTCCTCAAAGCATCATCAAATGTGTCTCCATGCATAGTGAAGTCATCCATATATACCTCTACACAGTCATTTGTTAGGTCTGCAAAAATTGCTAACACAACTCTTTGGAAGGTTGCTTTGGAGCATTGCATAATCCAAATGGTAATACCCTATAGGCAAAGGTACCCCATGGACATGTAAATGTAGTTTTATCTTGATTCTCAATAACAACTCTGATTTGATTGTATCATCTAAAGCCATACAGAAGGAAAAGCATTGTTTACAGAAAGGTTGTCTAAGACTTGATCTATGAATGGTAAGGGAAAATAATCTCTCAGTGTGCCTTTGTTCAGTTCCCTATAGTCAACACAAATTCTCCATTTTCCATTATTTTTAGGGACAATTACAAGAGGAGACACCCACTGGCTATCTAAGATATGGTAGATAAAACCTACTTGTAATAGTTTTTCAATTTCTTGTTTGACTATGTTGGTACCCAAATTTGTTCTCCTTTTCAGTCTAAGTAGCATCAGAGATATGGCATGAAGCTTGAAGACAAATAGATCATGATGTATGTCATTTTGTAGCCAGGGATGTGATCTAATTGGCACTCAGATTTGTGGAGAGATGGATAGCACTCAAATAGGACTTGATCTTGTCCTAACTGTTTTAGGTTGTGCCTTTCAACCAAGGTAAGAGAACCTATATTGCAGCCTCTATTTTGTGAAGGAGGTGAAGATATCCTTGTAATGTGCAGGTTGTATGGAGATGGCCTTGAGAAAACATGATCAATTTCCCATTATTCAAACTCAATAGAGTTGTCACTACTAAATGATGGAAATGCTTTCAAGACAAGGTTGAGGCTGCTAAAGACATGGTATGATCTTGATTTGCTTTGTGCATTTTTGTAAATGGATTGTATTCTTTTGTTGACACACAATGCAATACAGGGTAGTATGGGGTAGGATTAGTTATTCTGAATGAATTTTTGGTGGGAGATTTTAGACAAGACTAACTAGAATTTGCCAAATTCTTTGAGGACCTTTGCAAGAAATTTGTAAGACCTAAATAGCAGAATGCTTCAAAGGGATTAAGGTACTCCTTCAACCAGGATATGTGCAACAAATGGAGGCCCAGATTTGCACTCTTCCACACAATATTTGACAACCTACCACAAAATCTTGAAGCAGATGAACCAAAAAGTATCCAGAAATCTCTATTTTATCATGACCTAAGGTGCACCCAAAGGTTTACAAACAATCTCTAGAATTTAAGGAAGGTAAAGTGATTTTAAATCTATTTATCTCTTTATCAGATGAAATCTCTTCTAAATGTGAGACTGCAGATGCCACTAAACTATCAACAAGAAATGAGACCATGTATGATCAAGAAATATTTTAAACACAAGACTCGTAATAGGTGTAAATAACACAAATTGAAAACATTTTGAAACATAAGTGCATGTAAATTTTGCCAAGAGACAACACAAAATAATCTAGAATGACCAAATTTATCAGTAGGGGAATGTTATAAGAACAATCTCAGAGCTTTTTGATGGATTTACAATTAAAACCAACTCAACATGATACAAATCTGATGCAAAAAGGAATTAGAAATGTTTCTCAAGTGGTTTCTCAGAGAATGGGCTTCTTCCCAAATTTTCCCATGAAATTCTAAGTTTCTTCGACCTTTTGCATGTCTCAAAACATGCATTATATAACTTTCAATTACATTTGATCCTTCTTTCCCAAGAAAAGAATATGCCCAGCATCAAGTTTGTTACAAAATTCCAACATGATTCACAGATAGGGACGTTTAACATATTTCAGACAAAAAGTTAGCAGTGTATTTCAAAAAAATGGTGAATCATTACAAATCCTTCATCATTATCCATTATGGAGGCATGTTTTTCATTCTCCAAGCATGCAGACCCCTTTCATTTCATTATTTCATCCTTATCCCTTTCAAATTTTTACTCTGCAACTTTGGATTTGATCTTTCACGTGTTTGCTCAAGCCCGAGTAAAAATTCATTTGAAAAATGCCCTAGATCTACAAATTAAAATTTCAAATTGATCCCATTGATCCTTGAAGGAAAAAATGACATGAATTTGCCAAAAATTTGATGAAAATCGATGCAAAATTTCACATTTCCACACTTCCTGGAGCAAAAATGGCGCCAAATTGAAGAATGCACAGTTACCGTTGATTTTCCCTTTTCCCTTCAATCTAGAGCCCTCCACATGTCAAAATACGATTGGGAATGGATTTGGGATCACTTTTTGACTTTTTAACATTTTTGAAAAAATGGAAAAAATGACTTTTTTCTCCGCCCCTCCACCCTTGAATTTTGGTGCTAACACGTGGCATATGGTGGGTCCCATTGAAATCATGGCTTCATTCTACACATTTCCACCTTTTTTAAATTTTGGAATTTTTTTACTTTTTACCCGCGGGTCCGCGCCTCCGTCTCTATCCCTGACACGTGTCCACTTCTCCATCGCTGAGGAAATGCGGGTTCATTTCTCATTTTAACACCTTTCTTTTTCCAAGGGAAAATTTCCACTTTTCTTCTGTCATCCCGCACTCCCTTCGTGGCTGCCACGTGTCTCCCCTTACTCCATTGCAGACCCGTGGCACAAATTTTCATTCTAACTCCTTTGTCAAAAGGGAAAAAATTCCCTTTTACCTCCATCGGCCCACCAACCCACTCTGTCCCCCTCTATCCCCGCTCTCGCCACGTGTCCATCCCCTGCTCCATTGCAGACACATGGGCCTTTCCACACCTTTTTTCCCTTTGCCAAAAAGGTAAAATTCACCTAAGTCCTCCGCCAGCCTCTCACTCCGCCTTCGCATGAGAATGTGACACGTGTCCTCCTGCGGAATTGCGAGGGGGATTTCAAATTTTTGCCCAAAGCCAAAAACTGCTAAGTTTTTCAAACAGACCCACCGAATCTCATCCAACCACAAATGGCCACGTATGAGGGACGGCTTGAGCTTAATTTTGATGGGCAAATGACACCCGTATGACCGTAAAAACATAGATTTTACCAGAGATGCCCGAATTCATTTTTTCTTCGTGGGTGAAGGATTTTTTGGTCAAAAAACAAAGGGAAATTGATTTTATGCAAGTTTCGACCATGGGATTAGATATTTTAGGGAAAATAAGTACAAAATGAGTAACCAAAAACTTTAAAGGCCGGGAAAGATGGAAAAAATGACAAAGGCCCGTGGATTTGGAAATTTAGGGCACAAAGTAAGGCATACATGTATTTTTCTTTCAAATGGGGCAAAATAATAAGTTTGTGAGCCTTTGAAAGCATTCAATCTAGAGAACAAAGTTTACAGACCACCAAATTCAAAGAAAAACATTTTAAAGTATGCGTAACAAAGGGGAAATATGGCAATATAAAAGAGGATTTAATGGGCACCAACATCGGCTCTGCCAGGATGGGCACTCCAAAGTGAGTGCCACAAGAACAACGTAGACCAAGTTCCAAAATAATCCATTGGGAAAACAGAGTCATGAGCCAAAACCATCCAAAAACCAGTTGAGAACCCGACAAAATGGCTGCCACACACCAAGGCAAACCAAGAACCACCAAAACACCAAAAACAGAGCAAAAGCCAAACACTATACACTATACAAGTTGGTAAGCAAACCTTGATTCAAAGAAAACAAATCAAGGGGAAACCCCAAATGTCCTCCATGCTGGATATGACCATGCCAAGAGGTTCTGATATGTTTTTAAGAATCGGAAATATACCTCTTCTTTTTCTTTATTTTATGTTTAAACCATCCAGTTTCTTTGAAGCTCCTCCATTATGCTCAGGCCAAACCTTTTAACATTTTTCAAGGCTGAATTAAGGACCAAATCTCCAGAAAAAATAGCATACTTAGGAGATATGTTTTCAACAACTTCATACTCCCTGAAATCCACAAAACTCACAAAGTGATCAAGTCTAGATCCGCCCGCAAAACTTCATAAGATGTATTACTTGGTTCTTTAATAAGGTACATCATATTCTTCTCTCCACATAACTTCACTAAGTTTCCTTCAATGGGGATAGTGGCATAAGACATGTCCATTTGGACACTCCCACCAACACTTGCAGCCCATTTCCTTGATAATAACATACCCCATTTGGCAGGCGATCAAAATCACAACATCCAATTTTAAATTCCTCCCGGGATAAGATGCAAGTTGCACCACCGGATCTTTGACACACGCAACAACCGGAACTTCCCTAAATCCATGGTAGTACACTTTCCATATGGTGTTGTCACTTTGATTCCTAATTCATTCATGACCTCCAAAGGCATGACATTACATGATGCCCTGAGTCAAACATACGCTATGTGTAACAACTTGTCTTTGATAATCAAGGTAGTGAAAAATGGATCCACGTTCAACTGATATTTAACAAAAGAAGTTCCTAAGTAAACCTTAGGTGGTTCCCCCAACTCTTCTAACACGTGTGGCTGTTCCACTCTGCAATGGCAAAAGTAACTTCAACCTTGCTTCCAACTCGCTTTGGGTACTCTCTTCCTCTTTGAATCCTAAATATTCAAAAGCCCTCTTCTTGTGTTCAGGAATCCCAAGCAACTCAGCAATTGGGATAGGAATCTTGATCAGACTCAAGACTTGGGCAATATCATATGGAGCATTCTTGGGAAAGGCAGCATTGGAAGGGAGACAAGTAGATTCATTAGATGGTATGGCAGTATTTTCAGTTTGGGCATGGGGAGGGTCACAAATTTTGCTTGGGGGAATAGGGCCTTTACCAGATGTATTTTTCTTTGGAGTTTCTTTAGTAAGCAATGGAAATTTTGACTTGGCTTGTTGCCCCCTAGTAGCTTTACTTCTGGTATTGTGCTCCTTCTCTTGGGTAACTACAACATTCATAAGCAGTTGCCTATCCTCCTCCGAAGGGATACCACCATCATACTTCTCAATCATCAAAGCTCTTAAGTATTCAAAATCATTATTGGGCAGCTCAAAGGCTTGTACATTATCAATTTCTAAAACATGAGGAGGAGGAAGATGTACCCATTGGATACAATCCCAAAAATAGTAGTAGTCCTAGCACTTATGACATCCGTTGAAGTTGCTTCCCTTGGTGAACCTGCAGGGATCTCCATCATGCAAGCATCATCATCAATTTCATCATCAACTTCCTCTTCAATTTTTTGATCTATTCCACATGGAGGATGGGGTAAAAACACCTGTCACACCAATCAATCTGATTTGCATCATCAACAAAGCCACCCTAGCGCTTAGGGAATCGTGCACTACCTTATTTTCCTTGGCCTGAGATTGTCTATTTCTAAATCCAATAGGCCCTTTGCCTTTGTCATCAAATCTCTGATCACCCCTAGGATGATTGGAAAATTTGTCATGGTTCTGTGCTTTTTGCTAACCTTGTGAAGTTTTCCCAATTCCTTTCTCAGCTCTTGCCTACTTATATGAGATTTCTTTGATGCCTCGTGCAAAGTTTTCATAACCTCTTCTAAATCAGCACCCTTGCTAGCTTGAGGTTTTTCGGGGTTTATCAAATTTACACCATCTCTCTTGAGAGGTTTCCCAATTGCTTTGATATTGCTTTGAAGTTTCATAGTGAAATCTTGTCTTAGATTGGTAGGGTTCTTGTCTCTTAAGTAGTAGGCTGCATTCTTATCAAATGCATCTACATATATGATTAAACAAGACTCATCACAAGGCCTCAAACTAACTGGCACCTTCTCAAAGTTTTGTTAAACCTTGTGTTAAAGTCATGAACTAATTCATTGGGGTTCTTCTTGATATTCTCAAATTAAAATAAGAGAAATCTAGGATGAGTCTTGTCACCATATTGCAACCTAAATGCATTCTTCATCTCAGTCCAAGAATCAATTGAATTATCAAGTAGAGCTTGTACCAATCCCTAGCATCCTCTTCTAATGCATGAATGAACAATTTAATATACACATCTTCAAACTCTATTTCAAAATCTTCCATCATGTTAACAAAAAGTTTGAGATGTTGATCACCAATTATAGCATTGTTACCTTTGAAATTTGGCAACCTATTTCCAACATCTTGTGGGACAGCATTTGGGTAACCATCCATTCCTCTAAAGTCTATAGGACCGAAGGTGTCAGAAACAAATGGAGGTCTAGGCTGAGCCATATTGTTTGGTGGAGGTGATCTTGGGGGTGACACAAGTTGATGAGGAGTGCAAGGTCTTTGGGGCTCAAGAATGTGATTCACAAGACCGGTATTCTCTAAGTGTTGATTTTCTTGGAAAGTTTTATTAGGATTGAAACACACAGGTGTAGATTGAAGAAGGAACTTACTAGGTAAAATAGAAGGACCTTCACTAGCTGAGGCAAACAAGTTTATGAGAGGATTGCTTGAATCAGAATCACTGGAAGAAGAGTGATAATCCTCTACTAAAGGTTGATCTCTCTCACCAATGGATATATCTTTTCCTGATGTCTGACCTTTAACAACTTTCCAAACTCTTCTCCCTTCCAACTCTGAATTCCTTGAATCTAAAAACAACTTCTTAGCAGAGTCTCTAATGAAGAGATATCTTCTTCCTTCCAGTTTTGCAAAGATTAGCAACACAAAAATAAATGACAGAAAGGTAAGACACTGGTATTTATCAAGATCAAAACAACATGGAGTCGCCACTAAGGACTTTCACCCTAGTTGTGCAAATGCACTAAAATACTCTGTCAAATACCTATCAACACTAAAAATCTTTCCAAACTTTACAGATCAGACCTTCCTTTTCTTGAACTTATCAACCACAAATGCAAATGAAGTGCAACCAATGCTGGAAACTGATAAAATTGCAGTAGAACTTATATCTTCACTTAATCCTTACAAATCTAATTATAAAATGATGCTTCAACAACGTATTTGTATGTAGAATTTGCAAAGGACATCACCAGGGTTTGATATGCATTTCAAATATCTCAAATATGTATGCATCGATTGAACTAAGAAAATATTAAACTCAAAACTCTACTCTTCATTCCAGCCTTATAAATCTGATCAGAAGATGATACTCAGATTTGTAATTGCACATAAATCACACAAGAAGTATTACCAGGGATCTAAAATACTAAAATACTAAATAATGTCCCCGATTACGGCGCCACTGGTGTTGTTGATGGGATAAATAGACATGGACTGGCAAATGAATCAGCAAATCAATCTCAGCAATGCAAATTGTTTCCCAAGAATTTAGAACAAATCCAAGAACGGCGCCACCGGTGTTGTTGAGGGCTAATGAGTTATTCTGAATGAATTTTTGGTGGGAGATTTTAGACAAGACTAACTAGAATTTGCCAAATTCTTTGAGGACCTTTGCAAGAAATTTGTAAGACCTAAACAGCAGAATGCTTCAAAGGGGTTAAGGTACTCCTTCAACCAGAACATGTGTAACAAATGGAGGCCCAGATATACACTCTTCCACACAATATTTGACAACCTACCATGAAAGCTTGAAGTAGATGAACCAACAAAGTACCCAGAAATCTCTATTTTATCATGACCTAAGGTGCACCCAAAGGTTTGCAAAAAATCTCACAATTCAAGGAAGGTAAAGTGATTTTAAATTTGTTTATCTCTTTATCAGATGAAAGCTCTTCTGAATGTGAGACTGCAGATGCCACTAAACTATCAACAAGAAATGAGACCATGTATGATCAAGAGAGATTTTAAACACAAGACTGCAACAAGAGAAAATAACACAAATTGAAAACATTCTGAAACATGAGTGCATGCAAATTTTGCCAAGAGACAACACAAAATAATCCATAATGACCAAATTTATCAGTAGGGGAATGTTATAAGAACAATCTCAGAGCTTTTTGATGGCTTTACAACTGAAACCAACTCAACATGATACAAATCATGATGTAAAAAGGAATTAGAAATGGTTCTCAGGTGGTTTCTCAGAGAATGGGCTTCTTCCCAGATTTTCTCGTGAATTTCTATGTTTCTCCGACCTTTTGCATGTCACAAAGCATGCATTATATAACTTTCAATTAAATTTGATCCTTCTTTCCCAAGAAAAGAATATGCCCAACATCAAGTTTGTTACAAAATTCCAACATGATTCGTAGATAGGGACGTTTAACATATTTACAACAAAAGTTGCCAGGTGTTTCAAAAAAGGTGAATCATTACAAATCCTTCATCATTATCCATTGTGGAGGCACATTTTTCATTCTCCAAGCATGCAGACCCCTTTCATTTCATTATTTCATCCTTATCCCTTTCAAATTTTTACTCTGCAACTTTGGATTTGATCTTTCACGTGTTTGCTTGAGCCCGAGTAAAAATTCATTTGAAAATGCCCTGGATCTCGCAAATGAAAATTTAAAATTGATCCCATTGATCCTCAAGGCAAAAATGACATGAATTTGCCAAAAATTCAATGAAAATTGATGCAAAATTCACATTTCCACACTTCCTGGAGTAAAAATGGTGGCCAAATTGAAGAATGCACAGTTACTATTGATTTGCCCTTTTCCCTTCAATCTGAGCCCTCCACGTGTCAAAATGCGATTGGGAATGGATTTAGGATCACCTTTAACTTTTTAACATTTTTGAAAAATAGAAAAATTGACTTTTTCTCCGCCCCTTCGCCCTTGAATTTTGGTGCTGACACGTGGCATATGGTGGGTCCCATTGAAATTGCGGCTCCATTCTGCACATTTCCACCTTTTTTGAATTTTGGAAAATTTTTACTTTTTGCCCCACGGGCCCATGCCTCCGTCTCTGTCCCTGACACGTGTCCACTTCTCCATCGCTGAGGAAATGCGGGTTCATTTCTCATTTTAACACCTTTCTTTTGCCAAGGGAAAATTTCCCACTTTTCTTCTGCCGACCCACACTCCCTTTTTTGCGCCACCACATGTCTACCCTTAATCCATCAGTGGACCCGCAGGCACAAATTTTCATTCTAACTCCTTTGTCAAAAGGGAAAAATTCCCTTTTTCCTCCGCGGCCCGCCAACCCGCTCTCCGTCCCGCTCGCCACGTGTCCACCCCTTACTCCATTGTGGACCCACGGCCTTTCCACACCTTTTTTCCCTTCCCCAAAAAGGAAAAATTCACCTAAGTCCTCCGCCAGCCTCCCACTCCACCTTTGCATGAGAATGTGACACGTGTCCTCCTGCGGAGTTGCGGGGGAAATTTCAAATTTTTGCCCAAAGACAAAAAATGCTAAGTTTTTCAAATAGACCCACCGAATCTTGTCCAACCACAAATGGCCACGTATGAGGGATGGCTTGAGCTTAATTTTGATGGGAAAATGACACCCGTACGATCATCAAAAACACATATTTTACTAGAGATTCCCGAATTCGATTTTTTCTTCATAGGTGAAGGATTTTTTGGTCAAAAAACAAAGGGAAATTGATTTTATGCAAGTTTCGACCATGGGGATAGATATTTTAGGGAAAATAAGTACAAAACAAGTAACCACGAACTCCAAAGATCGAGAAAGACAGAAAAACAACAGAGGCCCGTGGATTTGGAAATTTAGGGCACAAAGTAAGGCATACATGTATTTTTCTTTCAAAATGGGGCAAAATAATAAGTTTGTGAGCCTTTGAAAGCATTCAATCTGAGAGAAAAATTTATAGACCACCAAATTCAAAGAAAAATGTTTTAGAGCACGTAGAACAAAGGGGAAAGATGGCAATATAAAAGAGGATTAAAATGGGCACCAACAGACTATATCCCTTAAGGCCGGATTAATCCTTCTCTAAGGTTGCCTAACTAGTCTAATGTTTTCGGTATATATGTGATGAGTGCAGATACTTGGGTGGATTCCTTTCATATCTTTGTAATCCCAAGCAAAATATGTACTATGGTTTTTCGAACATCAAACAATTTAGCTTCATCATCATTCTTCAACCAGTTGTTAATGTTTAAAATTTTACCCAGTTGAATCTCAACATGTTTGGTCCCAATGTGTGATGAACTAATTTGTTGAAAGGGTTCCATTAAAGTATTTAGTGGACATACATGTGGCAACAACATATGATATGTGGCAATATCTCCAAATTTTCCTTGAAACACATCTTTGGAAAAGGACAAAGAAGAAGAATTATGATACTTATCTTGTTGTAGGTCAAACTCTTCATCACTGTTGCTTTCCAGAAATTCTTCACCATTTACTGATGTATTTGAAACTGATGCTACTGATTCTTCCTCTCCCCATGAGAAATCTTGTTCCTCCGGAGTGAAATTATTTACAGTCATAAGGAATTGTTGTTGTTGTGATTCTGGAACTAAATGTGTTGATTCTGAAACCAAGTCTGTAGGTTCCGGAACTAAGTTTACCGGTTCTAGAACTATTTCTGATTTCCTCAAGGATAACTGGTGCCCGTTCAATGGTTGATTAATCATATCTTCTACTTCTCGTACGTGATCCTGTAATGTGATCATGGCCAACAAAGACAATTTTTTCTTATTAGTATCGAAGAATCAACCCACAACTGATCTTGATTATTAATAAAAGGTCATGCGAAGGATATAAGAAAATTTCTTAGAATTCTTACCATTTGAGATAGTCATATCACCTGACTGTAATCAATTAAGACATCAACTGTAGCTAACCATGGTCTACCAAAAATAATGGGATAACCCAATGTTTTACCTTTTGGCTGCAATATAAGGAAGTCAACTGGATATTCCCATGACTCCACCATAACTACCACATCTTCAATAACTCCTAGTTTTACTATAGACTGATCTTCCATTTGCAATATGGTGTTAGTAGGTTGTATGCATGTTAATGGTAATGTTTTCAAAGTTTCCACTGTCATTACATTTATAGTTGCTCCCAAATCAACCAAAACGTTATGTATATCTTTATTCCCTATAGAGACAAAAATAACAGGGCTTCCAGGATCTCCATATTTGGGAAGTAGGAGCTTTCCTGCAAATAAATCAGCAAGTTTCCCATCTACCTTAATAGTCCTGGGGTATTGCTTCTTTCTTCCAGACCTTTTCAAACATAACATTATGATTAATTTGTTCAATTTTGGAATGTCCTTAATTTCTTATAACAGTGGTATTTCAATATTCAATCTCCTTAGTTCCTGCACCAATTCAGATTCCTTGATTTTTGTAGCTTCTTTAAGTCTCTCTGGAAATGGAGTCCCAGAGAGTTACTATCTCGGATCCTTATCTCTCTCTTTTACATCCTTCTTGGGAACAATCGTACTAGGGGTTTCAGTTTCTTCAGTCATTTCAATGATTATAACAGGTGGACTGCTAACTATTTTTCCAGATCTAGTTTGAATATCCTTACAATCCATGGCATTTAGATCACCTGAATTTTCTAGTTTTTTTCCATAGACAAGAGTTGTTTATTTGTTTCTTGGGTTTGCTATTGGTTGTCTTTGACATTTGCATTTGAACCAAATTTTTCAGTTTGTGAATTTTGTGTAGGAGCACCCATTATGGCTTGTTGGCTTTGATTAGGATATGTTTCCCCTTTAGCATAGTTATTAGTGCTCCATCTAGGTTGTGACCAAACATACTGGTTATTTTGACTAGTCCATGGTTGTTGGTGTCCTTGACATACCAAGATTGACTTGTCCAATCTTGGGGATTCCAATTTGGTTGAGGGGCCCAAGGTGGTTGTCCCCAACTTTGTGGTACTGCTTTGAGCAGCCCATGGCAACTTCCAAGGATTAGGAATTGTTCTTGCATAAACCGTCCTTGGCTAGGTTGTCTCTGAACAAAATTCAATTCTTCTATTGTGGATGATCTATTGGTTTATTTGAGCTAATTCTTTATAAGTGGAAGAAGAGAACAAGCGTGAATATCATGTTCTTTAGATTCACAGATAAGGCATACTTCTGTTTTATCCAAAGGACATTCCCTTATTGCATGCTTCTTCCTGCATATAGGACAATACATGGCTAATGGTTCAGTTTTGGCATTTTCTTTAGCTTGTAATCCATCCATAGTAGAGGTTAATTGAACTAAAATGTATGTTTTAAAGTTTGCTAATTCATCCATTAGTTTTTTCATATCTGGATTCAAAATTTTCGTTGATTTTCCCTTCCTAGGTCCACCCCTTGTTTTGGAATAGCTTCTACAAATTTCTTTAATTTCATTCATCCTTATTTGATCAATGTTTCCACCTCCTATCAAGTTAAGAGTTTCCCTAGATTTGTCATCCAAAGCTTTAAGAAAAATAATTTTACTTAACTCTTCTTGAAGTACAAATCCACACCTTTTACTCACAAAGAGGAATCATGTCCCAAATAATCTTCCATGTTTTCATCCTCTTCCTGTTTGATTTTGAAAAATTCTTCCTTCCTATTTCTTCCTCTACGAGAATCTTAATATTTTCTAGGAAGGCGGTTTCCATTTGTGCCCAATTGGTAATAGAATTAGATGTTAATCCCATAAACCACCTCATTGTTGCATCCTTTAGAGTGGATGGAAACAAATTGAGTTTCTAATTATTTTTTTGTAGTCATAGATCGACATATAGTACCTTAAACTCAAACAGAAATTGGTCAGGGTCTTCAGATGACATCCCTCTAAATGTGGGTAAATGTGCAGGTGAAATATTTTTCATTGGTGTATCATCATCATCCAATTGAATTGGATAAGTAAAGGTCCTATCAGGTTCCCTTTTAGCTTCTCGTGCCATTTCTGAAGTATTTTCTAAACTTCTTTCCCAATCAATGTGGTATGTGGTATGCCTTGGGGAAGGTGAAAAATTAGGAGTAGGAGGTTGACTACTCAATTGAGAATCAAAACTTACCCTAAATGGATCTTGAGAAATAATCCTTCTAAAATTTCTACTTCCTTCTCAGTAATCGATCCAAGAATTCCGAAGGTGGCAATTTTTCTTCTTGTCTTACAGGGGATAATGGTGCCTCCAATTCTTGGTCAAATTCCTTATTTAAACTAGAGGATGATGTTAATTCTTGTGGAGATGTTTTTGGGAGGAATATACCCTTTAAGTCTCTTGGTCTACTCATAAATTTTATGATAACATAGGGAAGATCCTTCAACTACTAGATGTATGATTGTTGCTCTTGTTGACACCTAATTAGAAAATTCTACCTAGTGGGTCCCTGGAAACGGTGCCAAAAATGATGGGTGTTGTTATTCCCTTCATTTAATCAAATTTATATTGATGTCATATTCAAACAAGGGGTGTGTCTAAAGCTATATACAAAAAGAAGAATCTTAGCGATCTAGTAATTGATTGTAGGTATTTTATATTTTCTGGGGGATCTTTTCAATGTCTTAAGGACTTCTTAGTTAAAAACCTTATTGGAATCAAACTATGAAAACCTATTGGAAGTAAACACACTTTGCAGAAATGAATTGTTGGAAATAAACACACTTTTCCTTGGAAGTAAACACACTTTGTAGAAATGAATTGTTGGAAATAAACACACTTTACCTTGGAAGTAAACACACTTTGTAGAAAGAAATTGCTGGAAATAAACACACTATTGAAAGTGCTGGAAAATGATGGAAAGAAAATAAGAATCTAATTAGACACCTGCAAGAACGAGTATACAATAGATTTTAACTTGAAGAATTAAAAGTGATGCATAATTAACAGATCTAAACTATTTACTCTAAAAATATAAATACCAATAACGAAGATCTTGGTTCTTGGGGGAGTGGGCCCTTGCTCCTCCTTGAATCAAGATTTGACAATTTAAAATTCTCTCGAATGAAATGGCTATTTTATTGATAAAATGTTCGCATTATAAAATGTGATGGATCTATGTATATCAATCTATATCTATCTCTTGTTCTATATCTATATTCCCTCTCTCTCTATCTGAGATCTATATATATATGTATATATATATATATACACTTCCTCCAGAGATACATTTACAGTCATAGATGCCTCCACGATTCAGATGGAATCGAATCGTTCCCATGATAGATGCTAAATCAAAATGTGACCGGACGTACAACCGTAAGATAACTATCCCGGATCTCGTGATCGAAATATTCTAATCCATTCCTAATTGAAAGGTTCATTGATGTTAAATCACCGGATGTTATTGGAATAGACAAACTCCCATCAGTTCTGGAACTTCAGGGAAGTTCCAGAACTATAGGAAATTATTCAAGATCAAAACCTTGAGAGTTTCGGGGCTATACACAGGAATTCTATATCTAAGTCTGAAAATTCGGAACTAAATACTAGAGTTTTGGAACTAAGTCTAAAAGTTCTAGAACTAGGTGATAAAGCTTGTGATTGTGTAATGGAGTTCCAGAACTAGCTTGGAAGTTCGGAAATAAGTTGTATTGAAACAAATACTTTCAAAAACATGTTGACCGCTTCATACTTCGTTCTTCCACCGATTGCGACTTGCTTTATTAGAAAACTAAATTTCCAAAACACTTTGTTAGGAATTACAGAGCTTTTAAACGTTAGAATCATAATCAACAAAAGATGAACAATTACATCCTAACTTACATCAAATCAAACAAAAGTCACAAAATGTAGCCAAATTTAATAAAAAGGAGAGTAAGATGAGATCATTTATTGTACATTTAAGGGCATATTCTGGCTTCATCAGCTGAGGTCAGTCTGACCTATTCATATGCATTTTTATTTTTTAGGAATTTAGATAGGGTTTTGCAGGTAAATCTTCATACATCATCTACAGGAACACACATGCTACAATAGTGTGACACTTACGCAATAAGAGTGAAGGTATTTCAGAGGTCTTGCAACACTATCGCACTTAGGTCATGAGCTTTCCTACATTCTACAAAGACCCGGATTACATAAACTAGGGCACCTGGGGCATCCCCAAGATATCATCCTGTGTGCCTCAATATAGTCAAACGGTCGAGTTTTTGCCTTCCCGAGTCCTGCTCACCATAACTTTCCTAGTCTACACACTAGTCTCTTTCTGATCGACACATTGTGAGGTAAGTCAACTTGAGGTTAGTATCATATCCCTCTCATTTCCCATTTTCCATTATATATTCAAATATTAAATTACAATATTTAGTTTCAATATTTCAATATAACATTCAATTTCTATTTAGATTAACTCATCAAATAGTAAAGAAAACTCCTATTTTTGTTAATCGGGACCTAGAAATGTACCCAAGTGTGTGATTTTGTGTCGCCATTTACCCCCACTTTATTTTGTTAAGTGAATACTCGATAACATAAATTAGATAAGATATGTGTACCTAGTAATCATGTAAAACATGTGGAGAAGAACATATTGAGTGGACAAGTGAGACATGAAATAATGCAAAAATGAAGCATGGAAACTAGGAAGAGAAAGTGACCTAGGGGGGGTGAAGTGTATGTGTTGTGCAATGTTGCACATGTTGTTGTTGTAGCTTATGACTAATGTTTCTCGTAAAGACGGGCTGCAAAAAGAAGAGCAAAAGAGTAGTCAAAGTCTTGTATATGAAAAATTTACATAAGTATGTAAAGGTCTCTGTAAAAGTGTGCACTAATGTAGGAGAGTGTAAAAGGATAGAAAAATGTCCTGAACCATTGTGAAGAATGAGTATTTAGGGTGATCTCACACCAATAGTGAGCTTTTGGGCAATCTCATGCTAAGAACGATTTTTGTGGGCAATCTCACGCCAAGTGTGAGTTTTTAGGTAATCTATCACCAAGAGCGAGTTTTTGGGCGACCTCATGCCAAAGAACAAGTGTTGGGGAGAGAGGTCTAGTGTTACTCTACTTTCATGGCTCTTCCTAATAAACACCACAACAAATGTTGTGTCATTTTTTTGTTACGAGTTGTACTGATTAAACTAAATATAGGAGATTGTATGTATTTTGTTGTTGGAGGATTATGCCCGATCTTTGTCAAAACTACTCTAAAGTCTTAAGTAAACCATGTTGATCTTAGAAACAAAATATATGTGCCTCCAGGACATGATTTCCCATGGGAGGACACAGTACTCGAGTGCTCTGTTTGAGCCTCGGTGCTAGTGTTTATGTTTTTCTCGATAACCCAAGTCCGATTCTCGGGCTAGTGTTGTAATTGTAACTTGCATTGATTATGTGTTATACCGTGTTGTGTTGTAAGCTATGAGATACCATATGGGGTGATTTAATCACCCAACATATGCCTTCTCGTTTGGTGTGCATGTGATGTCGATAGGAGTATGCGGCCCAAAGAGAAACCCGATGTTGATCTATACTATATCCTTACAGGGGGAGGGGATGTACATGGTAGAAACCAAGGCACATGCAAACAAAGTGGCTAGATACATGTGTTAGTAGAAAAATAGCAATCATGTCATAGAAAAACAATGTAACAAGAAAATGTGCATACAAGATAGACCGTGAAAAGTGGGTTTCAAACATGGGACATCGCTCACAATGTCACAAGACAATCGTAATGAAGCGGACAAAAAATCATACAAGAATTGATCAAATAATACATGGGGCATAGCCTCGTAAAGAATATCATACAAGTTGAAAGCAATGAAAAGTAAAAATTTATTACATAACTATTGTAGAAATGAGTCAAGCAAGGTAAATGTTGCACATGAAGCACCATTATCATGTTAGAAAGATAAAAATTATGTCAAAGCATGTGTGTATCGGTGGAAAATAATGCACTATAAATTAGAAGTAGTAAATGATAACACTTATAATTTTGTGAGAGAGTAGATGCCCCTCAGAGCCTCAAAGTGAGACTAATAAGAGGTACAATGTCAAACATCATTGTAGCATGTAAAGCCCAAGAGATCGAATTCAATCAAAAAGACCAAGTGAATGTGCATGTGTATATAGAAAATATATTGACATAATAAGTATTTGGTTAGCATCATAAACAAAGTGTATATGTAATTATAAGTAAGCAAGAGTAAGTGCAACCAAGATGTGCAATATGTGGTGTATGGGTGTGAATGGGATGGTATGCAATGTGAATGTGATAGGATCAGCGTGTCCCCCATGAATATGGATGAGTATGAGATGAGGTTCATTTATAAAAGTTCCCTCAACAGCTTAAGAATGAACGATAGAATAAGAGTCTCACACCAGAAATGGTTTGAAAGTGTGCACTAGAATGATAGAACATGAGGAGGCATAAAGTATGAAGAGTGAATGTGATTGTTTTCGATAAGGGAGATATATGAACTTAAATGATTTGTACCTAAGCTCTTGGGAAAAATGCACTATTTGCGAATTATACGAGGCATATATTTTTATAGCGATTCATAATGCTTTGGTAATTATTCAAAGTGAGTACGGTTCTAGTTATTGACATTTCATTAAATGTTTCCTTACGCGAGAGAGTAAATAAATAGAAAAGTATGGGTGCACCGCTTTATTACTACAACGAATATTCAAGTCTATCCTTTTTTTTTTTTCCTCAAAAACATATATAAAATGAAGACTTGGAAAGATTAGCAGGATTCCTATGAAAGGGCCATAATGGTGTATTAAAAATTGATTAGAAAACACAAAATTTGCATCATTTATAGAGAATTTACTTTGGATGATGGCAGACCTTAAAATCTCCAAGGTAGAGAGTTGTTTAAATGTCATAAAAACATTTAAACAATAGATGAAGTACATAATTTTATATTTATAGAAAGGTAGATGATAATCTGAAAGTGATAAACTTACCCAGTCATGTACATCCTTAAAAGTTCATTGTTGGCTTAACCAAACATCAAAATCCTCAAACATTCATTAGGATACCCCAACCATCAACATCCCTACCATACGAGCCATCGCCGCCAAAGACCACCACTATCACCGCCAAACCATGATAAAAAACACCATTATAATTTCTACTCACAACCTCACCCTTTCCATGGGCTGCACAACCACCGTAACTAAATAATTGGTGTTTAAACTTGAGATGCACCGCCCAACCCCGTATTGAATTTGGTTGATATATTTCTTCTAATACAAATAAAAATGAGTATTAAAGAGATGAGAAAACATAACTACTATGTCGTGAAGAAGGCTTAATCAAGCTCAACTATAAATCTTAACAAGCACCGATTGTATTGCCAAGGATTGAATAATATCTTTGGTTCCCTTAATCTCCTTCGGTTATTCCACGATGAAAACTAGTATTATAGGCAAGGCAAACTAGTATATATTTTCTTGTGTGTCTAGTTTGGAGGAAACCAATTATCTAGGATGTTGTGGGATGGGGTGTTGAGAGATTCTAGGAGAAGTTGAGGATTCTATGGGATTCAAGATTAAGGTCGACTCCTTGTTTTAAGGAGTTGCTCAACCTATATAATTATATACTCTCCCATTGTAAGTCATCTCGAATGAATTAAAATGTAATATTTTTATATTCACTTTGTTTAATTAGTGTGTTATATTTTATTGTTTCTACATTTGAATCTGAACCAAAAATAATATTTGGTATCGTAGAAGGTATGTAAACCCGATTTTTCTCGTGATTGAGCAAGAGAATTTTGTAAGAAATCCATCTCGAAGAATAGTTTATAGTTTTTGTTCTAAGATCCGGGGTTTATCTTAAACTTATTGGGTTTCACATAATATGGGTAATACAACTACAAAAAAATGTTAGCAAAACCTAGATAATATTTTTGGAGAAAAACACATTTCACCGAGCCTATATTATAGGAGTTTATGTACATGTTTCTTTTGCCTCACGGTATTCATTTCGTGGGAGATTGTGACCTGCCATCCCACATGGATCACATGTACCTTCCTTCTAGTCATGTAGTCATTTGGTCATTATTTTTTAGTCTCTTATTTATTTTACCGTCCACATGTTGTTTTGGTTTTTGTTTATTTTTAAGAAGAAAAAGAAATGTGGTATTTTTCTCTCTCAATTAATTCATTAGGGAACAAGTCTTATTTATTGTTTAGTTACGTAAGTCTAAGTTGTAATTTATTTTTAAAATTTGTTATTATATATTTTTATTTTGATTGTTTTGTTTATTTCGTTTTTAGATTATGTTTATTTGTTAATTTTATTTGTATCATTACAAACATCATAAAGTCGTCTTAAGTTAAATTGTTTTGTTGTATTGTCTTGTTCATCGTCTTTTGTCTAAATTCGAGTCAAAATTTTAAAGTCATTTTTGTGTCATTTAGGTGATTATTAGGAAAACTATAAAAAAAAGAATTTATTGCTCATATTTCTCCTGGTTGCATTTTCGCTTGTATGCGACGACCAAGTTCAAATTAAGGGGGGAACTTCATATTGAGCTTAAAAGCTACATTTGCTAACTAAGTAGCATCACAGATGGAGGACGAAGGCAATGGAGGAAGGAGGTCAATCAATGACCTCTCGCCAAAGAAGAGATGAAACCGCACAATGAAGTTGTGGCATTTTTTCAGTTGTGTGTTTGATTTCCGCTATGTGAAAATAAGAACAGATGGATCATACATGTTCAAAATTCTAATGTGTGAGCAATTTATTTTATTTTCCCCTAGATGTAAGAAGGTGATGAGAGCTAACATATTAATGTTATATCTGGGTTGTTGGTTGACCTTATAAAACCATCGTTTGTTATGGTTGTTGGTTAACCACATGTAAAACCATCATTTGTTTGTAGGTTGTTGGTAAGCTGAGTGTAAAACCATAATGATTGTTTGTAGGTTGTTGGTAAACCGAGTGTAAAAACATCATGGTCATTTGTAGGTTAGTGGTTAGTCGAGTGTAAAACCATCATTTGAGTTGGTTAGCAGTACATGATAATGTTTTCCTCATGTTCACACTAAGAAGGGAAATGTTAGGAATAATATATGTTATTGCTCACATTAGTATGGGTTAGTATATTAATATTATGTATATTATTAATAATGAATTAATATAATTCTTATTAATAATATAATGTGTGAGTTTAAATAATTTAAATAATGGAAGTGATTTATTTGGTTGGTAAACCAACTCACGTAGATAAGTTTGTGAGGATATTGTGGGATGGGGTGTTGAGAGATTCTGGAAAAGTTGAGGATTCTATGGGATTCAAGATTAAGGTTGATTCCTTGTTTTAAAAAGCTACTCAACCTATATAATTGTATACTCTCCCATTATAAATCATCTTGAATGAATTAAAATGTAATATTTTTATATTCGGTGTTTTATTAGTGTGTTATATTTTATTGTTTCTACATTTGAATCGAACCAAAAATAATAGTATGCAACCTTTATCCCTTAAATGGATGTTATATGAATGCCTTTAGAGTACTTTAGTGCCTTTGGAATGTAAGCTTAGGTGATAATAGTAATGTTTAGTGTTTGGTTCTTTATTCTGAGCACATAACCATGTATTTATATGATTCCCTTGTTTGAATTTTGTAATTAACAACTGGAAGGCTGACCCATAAGTGAAAAAAGTGCCCAAAAGATAAAAGAGACCCAAAAGAAGTGAGTAAGGTGGAAAAGGGTCAGGGGCACCCAAAGGGGACAAGGTCACCCAGGCGCTCCTATTCTCAGCTAGGCGCTTTGTATTTGGAGCCATAAAAGATAAATAAGTAAAATAACGACTGGGTCAAAGTGCATAAGGGCAAATAGAAAAAAAAAGCAGAGAAAAGAGGCCAAGGACAGGGTCGTCAATTATTAGTTTTCTTACTTAGGAATCATATGAATGCTAGTATGTGTTTAGGACCTAGAAATGTACCCAAGTGCATGATTTTGTGTCTCTGACAATATATCATCTCAAATGGCGCTTCCTAATATCCACATGGAATACTTTGGGAAGATATTTGAGGTAGGGGGGAGGGGGGTGGGTGAAGGAGATTTCAAAGCATACCCTTTTAAGATAAAATGATGAGAAAATGCATAGATGACACAAAAATGGTGTTGGTGTAGACACAAAATCATGCACTTGGGTACATTTCTAGGTCCTAAAAGCATGTTAGCATTTACATGATTCCTAAGCAAGAAAACTAATGATTGAAAACTATCTTTGGCCTATTTTCTTTGTCTCTTGCTTTCTCTTTGGTCTTACACACCCTGAACCCAATCATAATTGAACTTATTTATCTTTTATAATTTTAGATACTAGCACCCAAATTTAGGGACAAAGTAGTGTCTAGGCGCTCTTGTCCCTCTTGGGCGTTTTTAACCCTTTTTAATCTTTACTCGCTCTTTTTGGGTCTCTTTTATCTTTTGGGCATATTTTTCACTTATGGTTCGGCCTTCTAGTTGTCAATTACAAAATTCAAACAAGGGAATCATATAAATACATAATTATGTGTTTAAAACTAAGAACTAAGCACTAAGCATTACTACTATCACCTAAGCTTGCATTCATAAAGGCATAAAAAGTACTCGAGGCATCCATCTAGAATCCATTCAAGGGACAAGGGAGTGCATACTCTACATATACAACATAGGAATGTGAAGTTTATTCTATTCCATCCACGCATTTGCATCATTGAGCAAGTCTAGTCTCATATCTAGTGAATATTGCACAAAGATATCCTAAAGGATATTTTCTACACACATACACAAGAAGCTGCATGGAGCGTGAGATGTGAGTGCGGCACTCGGTCATAAGTTCACTCTCGAGGTGACCGTCGGGATCATTCGACTCTCCATTCAGCATTTTTCTTTTTATGTTTGATGTCATTTGTAAGTATGTGTAGATGAGCTTCTCTCTTGTAGGTTACAGGTACCTTTGGCGATCAAGGAGATACTATCGGATGATCAATAGGGAATAAGCGCAACATAACAAAAATATATCCCGAGCATTTACACACCATAGGTACCCAATGTTGGAAATTTTAAGCACTGAGAGGGGGTGAATCAATGTTTATTCAAAAATTGATAGACAATTCAATTTACTTATCTTTGTTATGATGAAACCATAACATCATTCACAAGCAATCAACAAGAGAGAACACACACGAGAGACACTATTTAATGTGGGAATGAAACCAAAGAACTAAGTTAGACAAAAATTTCCTACAAATGTTACAGTTATTTCACTATTGAGCATCCACTCGATATGAAGCTAAAACTCTAAAATTTAGTCAAGCTACCATTTGACTTTTTGCAAGCCACAACTTGCTTGGAAGTAACAAATCCCAAAACTCCAATCAATCTTCTACCTAATTCTTCTATAAGCTATAAGTTACCAAGAAGATTCAACTCCCTATCTGCTAAGCCACCACTTAGTCTTCTAACAAGGTTTTGATCACTCTCGAATAGTTTTCTTACACAACAAATTGTGATCACCAAATCAACTCTTCTATCTTGTCTTTTTACCTCCCGATTCAACCCTCTTTCCTTCACTTCATGTTTCTAATAATAGACTTCAATGCCCTCTTTCACATAAATATTTTCCAATTATCTCTCCTTAGATTACACATTCAAACCTCTCCTCTCTCAATCATACATAATTGCTGTAAATATTTCATTAAAGAAGGCTTCTTACATACTCTCTAATTCACCTAGTTTTACATATCAATATGCTTCATCAAAACATAGGACTTCAAAAAATTATTTTCATACACACTTAGGCTCTCAAATACTCGAGGAAAACATCCTCTTACACTTTTCATTCTTATCCCTTCAACTTCTTGTCCATTCAATTCAAATGCAAGTCTTTTGATGACATCATCAAAAGTGTCCATTTATGCAATCATTGCATTTATAACTTATAAGTTACAAGATCTAACCTTCCATAATCTTTTCATGACACATCTAACACCTAATATGAGTTATAAAAATATCCTCCACTCACCACCCCTCTGAAGTAATTGAAATATACCATTTTCAAATTGACATTTGACTTTATGTAATCTGTCATTTTTAGTTTTGTATTTTTCTTCTTAACAAGAATTCCTTTATATTTTAGTAAAGGTAAATTATTATAAGTGTAATAAACTTGTGTGCACATTGAAAATGAAATATAACATTCTTTTAAGTCCTTGATGAGCTCTAAAATTCACCATTTCTTCCACAAGACTCCATTAGAGCTCATTTTATCAAGCATGTGTGCACTGACATGGTTTCTTCAAAAATCGAGACAAGATATTTCCTCACCAACAACAATGCATGATCATTCAAGACTTATAAATTCTTGGAGAGTGATGTTAGGGAATTCTTCTTCACCTTCAAAAATTGGAGTTGTTCAAACACCTACATTCTCATCAAGACACACTTTGGTTTTCAACAAGGTCCTGATGGAGTTGTAAACCCATAAAATTAGTCCTCACAAAATGAGGTATAAATTCATTTAGAAACCTATTCATGGATTGTACCATACCTTTTTTAAATCTCTTGATCTTTTGCATATTTTGAACTTATAATAAAATTTCATTTCAAGGATTTTAGCATGATGATGCTTTCATTTTTGAGATAGCTTTGACCGTGTTTCAAACCACAAAAACTATTCTTGTTCAAGAAGAATTCCAACACACTAAAACACACTTTCAAAAAACCAATGATTGTAATACTTCATATGATTCCTCTACTTAAATTTCAAACACTCACATTTAGGGGTTATGTGGAGAAAATCATGCTTGCACTTCCATTTCTCATACCTACTTGACAGCCTAAAAGGGTAGTTTTGGCCATTGTAACTTGAACACAAAATCACTTCACCAAATAAAATAATGTGCTCAAAAATGTCATATGAGACTCATATCATTTTTGCATGCTCATATATTGATTCAATAACTTGCATTTGCATCAATGGTCCTCTCAATCCAACTTGACTAGTTTTGGCTTTTCTAGCCCTTAAGAAGTAAGCCACCTTGTTTAACATGTATCATAAATATTTTTCAAATTACTAACATAAATGGCTTCATGCAAATCAATATAACATCCTTCACCAAAAATTTGAGCATGGGTTCCTTTGCAAATTTTGTCTGTACACTGAATTCTTCACAAAATAACTATTTTCTTGTGGGTTCCACCATGTGTCATAAACTCAAACCACCATGAACATGACCTCTGATGAGTTATCTACACACTCAAATCATTTTTAGGTAAAAAATTCCATTTGGAGGCATAAACAATCAATTTTCTCCATACCGCTTTTAACTGGGGTTTAGGAGGGTTTTGGACAATGCCAGAAAAATGGATAGAACTTTCTTGTCCTTCATCCTTTTGACTTCAAAATTTTTGAAAAATTATCTATATTATTTTCAAAAAAATTCTTATGATTTATTCGAAGAATGTTTTTCAATTTATATCAAACGCTAAGAAGCCAGGGCATTATTTTGGCATACCTTGCTTAGCCCGATTTTGACAAAATTTCAATATCTTGCATAAAAATCATCCTCTAGTCCTCAAATTTGGTCCACACCTTCATGAATACCTCCTCCATGATCTCTAATGTCTACTTTTTCATGTTTCACTCTGAAAATTCCAACCCCATCTCATTTGGGCATGCTAAACTTGTTTGTCCTGAAGGGAAGTCATACAAATGACCCTAAAAATGCCTCTAAGTGTTGATTTATGACTTGTAGCCTCACATGAGGACACTTAGAAATGTCTCTACACATTTATCATGCTTTTGGAGTCCTTCCTTAGCTTGATTTTCCCCATACACCGTGTTGTGCTTGCACTAGATCTCTGAATTTTGAGCTCGTAACACCTCATAAATCGTGAATCCACCTTATTATGACCATAAACATGTATTAATATTGTCTCTTAATGTTTTCCATGCCTTGACCATGCTTCATTCCATCATTCTAAGTCATCCTACTGACTAGGCCTAAAGATTAGGCTACAGAACCAACAAGTCTCACTTTTTCCACTCATGCCATCATGGTACCATCTAGTTGACCATGTCATCAACATACCAAGCCTCCTCTAGACCTCATTCACCTCTTTCATTAATGGGTACACATCTCTTTCATTAATGAAAACACTACATACTCATATGCCAACACCTAGATCCATTCATCACACCTGCACCCTTAACTGTTGTGGGCACCCCTTTCGACATTATTCCCGAAGTCCAAAATTTACGAGAGATCAGTTATGACGTTTTTCTCAGCTTGTTCAACACTTTACCCTACCCATGGTACCTCCAGTTACAGAAATCAGCTAAGTGTTCTTATCTCTCTCCTTTGCTTAGGGTTTCATACTTTACATGCTATTTTTCTTGTGTCATATTGTATATTAGCATTTGTATATCATTTAATACAGTCGTTACTCTGAAAAATGATTTAATTCAATTTTTATTAAATCATTTGGTGAAGCCAATGCTCAAACTCTACCTTCGAGAATGCATTACTCTAATGCATGTTCCATCATCAATGTAGTGATTACTTACCGTACTCATCCTCTTATAGCTCCATCTGCCTATTACTTCTATAGTTCCTACCACCACCTCTAAGGGTTATGACATTATTGAGTAACTTAAGAATACACCAAGTAAAAATCTCTCCTTACGATCTTTTACGCAGTGCACCCAATTATCGTCATACATTGGAGGCCGCCCTTTGTTCCATCCATATCAAAAATAATAATTCACATGTTATCTTTACCCATCTCATTCAATCCCTCAAAAATATACCACATGTCATATCTTTTAGTGATGAGGATATCTCTCCCTCTCGCTTCCGATAATCCCTTTGCATCTTTGCTTATCACCACTACTATTGGTGTCATTTGTATCAAACATGTACTCATTGACAATGGATCTGCTATAAATCTATGTGTTATATCCCTCCTCGAGAAAATAGGAATTTCTGATGATTTAATCAATAAATCCTCCACTCTCATTCACGGATATGATTCCACTACTCACACATGCATGTGCACTATCACCTTACCTCTAAAATTTGGGCCTAAAATCATTCCTACTATATTCTTTGTTATCGACGCCTCATTTCAGTTCAATTGCTTACTTGGTAGACCATGGATTCATGTAATGCATGTTGTTCCTTCTACAATTCATAGGTGTGTTAAATTCCTACATGATGGTTATGAACATACCATTGTTGTTGACCCTGACCCATTCAAGTTTTGCCACATAGACCCCGTCACCATTGTCATGCCCATCCCTCCATCACAACCTATTCTATACCATAATGTTAGTACATATGATGTTAGTCAATTTAGTGCTTCACATCCTTCTTCTACCTCTGCAAACATACCATCCATTCCTACCCATACTAATTATATCATATCACCCACCCTATCTACCTCTATAGTTACCACTATCCCACCTCTCACGGATCCTCCCACTCCTACATCTGGCTCCACTCCTACCAATATTCTTGATACCGGTATCCAACATGAAAACGATAGAACAAATGATTATGATGATGAGGTTGATGTTGTGGAACTTAATGATGACACATTATGTCATATTAACTTTAATCCTCTTAAAATGGATGAATCCTAATTTCATGAAACTTTTGTTATTATTGTTTTTGGGGAATATCAATTCAAGAAACCTTGTCCTTCCACTAATGCCGTGATACCCTTCCAGGGGACTGTCCATACATTGGACATCATACCACTACCTTCATCTCCCCAAGTTCACTCTATATCATACATTGATCCTTTTACATGCACTCTCTTCATACATGATTTTTATTGGCCTCATATTCCATTCGAACTCACTTTGACATTGTTTACACACATGATGTCTTAACTTGACTAGGATTCACACTTGTCAATCTCCTCACTCTCTTCAACTTTATCATGGATGTGTATTTGTCACTGCTACTTATGGCCTTTATACTTTCCATTTATTAGTCTTCCTTGCATGTACTCCTCACTCCTCTCCACTCACACTTGGGAAGTCTTGGCTTGACTACATTGGTGGCACTTTGGATCCCAATCATACTAATATCACATTTCCCATACCTTTTGTCCACAATTCCATTTGAATTTATTCCTTCTTTTTCTATACTCATAATATCACCCGCTCATATGCACATGATTTTCCAAAACCGCCTTTTATTGATGAATAATATGTTATGGGCATGCACAATTTATGGTGCACATGTTCTTTATATGATCAACCACACACCATTGCTTACCAAGTCACCAATACAAATCCAATAGGCTACGCTCTTGACACTAATGATATCTTAGATGAATTCACTTGATCCTTATACAATCACACACTAGGGGGCATCATGCTTTCTCCCCCTTCCATTATTATCGAGTTGTCTCTACTTTCTACTATGACACTTTATGCTCCATGTTTCATCTCTAATCTTTATTAGCACTCCTACACACTTTGATATACACATTGTATCGTCACCACCTTGTGACACCCTCTAATTCCACGGTTCATACTCATTCGCTAAGGGTCTATTTTTTGAATGAACCTCACATCACCTACACCTTTACGCTCTTTGCTTCATGATACATATTCCTAGCATTTATTCTCACACAAACCACTTCTTGATGACACCCTCTTATTCTATGGTTCATTATTAACTATTTAGGAGGATTTTATAAATTAACCTCATCTCATACACATCCACCGGGGCACGCTACTCTGTCATTTTCACATCTTGCATACCATACCATCGATTCACACATCACTTTCATATCTTGGTTGCATATATTCTTACTACCTTATACTCCTTACATCTTGCACTTTTCTTATTATGTTAGATAAATACTCAATATGTCATTATCTTTATCATATACACAAGCGCGTTCATTTGGTCTCTAGTTGTGAATGCATATCTCTTGCATCTTTTCACAGATGTAATGATGTTCATCACTGCATCCTTTTCCATTCCCAATGAGGCTCTTAGTGGCATCTACTTTCACTACTCTCACATTCTACACATCATAGGTTCTACTAATATATTATTCACTATTTCTCATTACGCTTACTTTACTTTCTATCGATACATACACATCTTGGCATACTTTTTATCTTTCTAACATGCTTACGGGTGATTCATTTTTAGCATTTTCCTTACAGAATATACATAACCATAGTTATCTAATACATTTGGCTTGCTATTGTTTTTCTATTATATGCCATTGTTTGTGGGCTATGCCCTATGTCTTGTGTGATCATTGTATGCTTTTGTTCGCTTCAAACCTAATTTTCTTGTGACATTGCGAGTGGTCCCATGTTTTAAACCCACTTTTACGGCCTATATTACTACTTGTTTGTTACATTGTCTTCTCTTGCATGCTATATTTTATACTAACACTTGTTACTAGCCTATCTTGTTTGCATGTGCCTTGGTTTCTACCATGCACATCCCTTACCCCCGTAGGTATCCACTTCGATTCAACATCGTCCACTCCTTTGGGCCACATTCTCCTATCATCATCGCATGTACCCCAAATGAGGGGGCATACATTGGGTGAATAAGTCACCCCTACGTGCTCGAGCCACAATTCAACACAACACCGTATTAAAACAACAAAAATTACAATCGCAGAACTAGCTCGAGAATCAGACTTGGGTCGAATCATAGAACATACATAGCGCCCAACATTAGGCAAGTAGTACAGGTGCTTGTGTCCTCCACTGGCGTTAATGTCCTGGGGGCACATATAGTCACTTTATCAAATCAACACAATCTATAACAATCTACAAAGTAATTTTACAATAATAGGTGTTGGCCTATAATTACATAATGTGTTCCATCTCCTTTAATAAAAAAATTAGTATAATTGGAACTAATTTGGGACAATCTAAAGTGAATTAGGATGTACCATATGCACTTTGGTGCTTATAAGGGGGACGTCATGGAAGGAGATTAAAACCATACCTATCTCCCCAACACTCGCTCTTGATATGAGATCACCCAAAAAACTCGCACTTGGCGTGAGATCACTGAAATAACTCACTCTTGGCATGAGATCGCCCAAAAAAATCACCTGTCATAGCATTTCAGGACATCTTTCTATCCTTTACACTCCTATACATCAAGTGCACACTTTATTTTATTGTTACTTTTACACATTTTTACATACTTTATTCAAATTTTTCATAAACGAGACTTTGACTACTCTTGTTCTCTTCATTTATAGGTCTGTCTTTAATAAGCAACAAGAAGCATCCTACATCAATAAATACAAGCACAACAATAGGTAAAAGTTATGCATGCGCTTCACCCCTAAGGTCCCCTTCCCTTTCTCCTAGTCTTCACACTTCACTTTGATCAATCCATGATTCACTTGTCCACTTGGCACATTATCGACTACACTCTCTACAGGATCATAAGGTATGCATATTCTATCTACTTTATGTTATTGAGTATTCACTCAAAAACATATGTTTGGGGAAAATGTAGACACAAAATTATACACTTAGGTACATTTCTAGATCATAAAATCATGTTAGCATTTGCATGATTCCTAAGCAAGAAAACTAGTGATTGATAACTATGTTTGGCATATTTTCTTTGGCTCTTGATTTCTATTTGGTCTTACGGACCCTATACCCCAGATCGAAATGAACTTATTTATATTTTATGGTTTCGAGACATAATTGGCGTTATCATTGAGCATGTCTAGCCCATTTCCAGAGATCTCTTTCCCCTAATGAATATTGCTTTCGGACATCGATCCTGGATTGACATTATTAATGTTGAGTATTGAAAACCCCCATCACTAATAATACACTTGAACAATAATGTATGATAAGATATATTTGAAGCTATTAGAACAGATTGACCTCTAACATGCCCTAATGCATTTGAGAACTACACTACATACCAATACTCGAGGAGGGATCAATTTTCACATAGTTATCCTAGTTCCTATGTGAGTTTGAAACTCTAAAAATAATATACAACATAGAGTGATCCTTCCTTTGACCCTCGACACTAGGAACTATGCAACATTAACCCTTTGTAATTTATATTCTAGATCGTTAGATTGCTTTAGGTTTCTCTTGCAAAAATTGAAATGTGTGTAAACCTTTAGTAAATTAATCTTCAAAGTCTCTTCAAGTGTGTGGATGGATAATGATCTAATGGTTTATTTTTATCTATATGTGACTATTCTTTAATTTATTGCCATAGTCAACCTATGAATTAATCGTAGGTATACACGATGAAAGTACCTATATTTGAAAACTATTTGTTGCGTATCCAAGGACATTATCAACAAAAGAGGATATTATTATGCGAGGTGGATGGTATTATCTAGAGGGATAAAACAATATTTTAAGAAATGGAGAAATTCTATGTAATATTTTATAAGTGTTATTGTATAGACTAAGATGCTAAAAGAATAAGTATAATTAGAATTAGTGTCTCATGTGATGAATTAATGTTTAATGCGATAAAATTTCCTTCAAATTCATCTAAAATGTGTTAAATATGGATGAAATCCATGTCTCGTGTAATCAATTATCCCTCAAAATCATGTGGAATGTCTCTATAACCTCAATTTGAATCTTGTAATTTATCTCTCAAAGCGAAATTGTTTGTTTGATATGGTTTGAATATTTGAAATAAGCCAATGTTATGAAGGCATTATGAAAGAAGGATGTAGCTTGTGATTAAATCGTCTCAAAAGAAAGAGTTATGTGCATCATTGACTCATTAAGAAATTGTATTATTAAACCCTATTGCAGAGTAACTAATGTAAACAATGAGATATAAATGCTAAAGTACATTATAAGTTAAGCAAATAAGAAAGTAAAGCATAAAACCCTAAGAAAAGAAGGGAGATAAGATGACTTAGCTAATTTCCGTGCAATCTAGAAGTAGTCTCGGGCACGATAAAGCGATGAATAGAATGGACAGAGTGTCGTAAATGTTCTCTGTAAATATTGGGATGTAGGGATGAGGCTGGACATGGGCGCTTATGGTAGGGCAAGGGTGCTTGGGCACTAAAGACCGCTTATGGGCTTTGGTGGCTGTGTAAAATCTCAGGATCGACTTTTGATGTGTTGCGAGTCTTCTTCACCGTTCCCTGTTGATCACCTATTATTCGCTCTGGATCGCCGAAGGTACCTCAGTAACCTACAAAAGAGAATTTCACTTGTAAAATCCCACAAACCACATCAAACCTAAAAAGGAAAGTGTAAAATGGGGAGTCGGATGACCCTGGTGGTCACTGGAGTGAACTTACAACCGATTACTTGCACTACATCTCGGACTCTGTAGTTCTTGTGTGTGTAGAAATGATGCCCTAGAAAGCTTGTTATGTGACAAATTCCCCATTAAAATTCTAAAAGTTAGTGATTAATCAAAACAAAATAAAGTAATTATAATGTATTCTATAGTTATTTAATAAAGATAAAATATTATTTAATTTAAAAATAAAATAGTTATTATAAAGTTGTTTAATAAAAAGAAAAAAGAAAAAATTAAGTTCTAAAATTATTTTAAGGAAAATATAAAAGAAGACCTCCCTTAAAATAGGGTGGGGAGTTTTGTACATGGAATCCCCTTTAAAATGGGGAGTAATAAAGAGTTAAATAATTTCTCGAACTCCTTTTTAAAAGGAGGGATTAAAATTAATAATTATGGACCCATTATGGGTGTATGTAATTAATTATGAATTCATTTTTTTGAAAAGGTGTCATTCATAGAAATTTATTTAAACCCGAAGATGAATGGGGATTGGATATACCTATATGGAAATATTCTAAATATTTGAGGACCCCTTTAATATAGGGTGGATAAAATAAAAAGAACTTCGGAACACAAATGTGTTGAGAAGGGTAATTAATGGGTACTATTTGAATAATATATTAATGTTAGTAAAGTAATTAATAAAAGTTGTTTTGAAACCCTACCTAGTGAAAATTATTTAAATTGTGGTGTGAGGTTTTAATACCCATAGGAATATGTGTGATCAAGTAATTGTTATTTGATACCGAGTGAAGGAAAGTGGTGGGCATTGGAGAGGGGCATTCTAGAGGGGTTTCCTAACTAGGGTACGTAAAGTATAACCCAAGATGGTTCCCGACTGTGGCAAGACAATATTTTAAATGTTGAATTCCTCCTAATAATGCGGCCATAGCTTGAGGTAATCGAATCTCTGTATCACTTGAAGTTTCCTGAGCCACACATAGTCCTCACCTAGATATACATATCTAAAATATCATGTAGGGTTTACTTGAGGCAAACGAGTCCTCCCCATTGTGTTATGTTTAATCTTTGAACTATTGTTTTTTTAATTTTTAATGATTTTTTTTTATTTCTTCTAGAAAAAAATGTAAAGGGTTTTTTTATAATTGATAAGTGCATTGGTGAGGCTAAAAGTATGACTAACTTTTAGAACTTTAATATTTTAATGGGGAATTTGTTACATAACAAATCCTCTTGTGCAGTGCACTTGATAGTGGGCTATATTTTCTCAATAATACGAATGTGTGGATGGAATATAATAAACTTCCCCTTCCTGTGTTGGGTATGCGAGTTCCAGTCCCTTGTCCCTTGAATAGATGCTACATGAATGTCTTAGAGTGTTTTAAGTGTCCTTTGAATGCAAACTTAGGTGATACTAGTAATATTTAGTGCTTGGTCCATTTAAAAACATAACTATGTATTTATATGATTCCCTTGTTTGAATTTTGTAATTGACAATTAGAAGGTTGAACCATAAGTGAAAAAGATGCCCAAAAGATAAAAGAGACCCAAAAGGAGTGAGTAAGATAGAAAAGGGTTAGGGGCACCCAGGAGGGGACATGAGTGCTCGAGCGCTTCTATCCTAGTTAGGCGTTGGTGTCCAAAGCCATAAAAGATAAACAAGTAAAGTTACAACTAGGTTGTAGGGTGTGTAAGACCAAAGAGAAAGCAAGAGACAAAGAAAATAGGCCAAAGATAGTTGTCAACCACTAGTTTTATTGCTTAGGAATCATGTAAATGCTAGCATGCTTTTAGGACCTAGAAATGTACCCAAGTACGTGATTTTATGTCTACATTTTCCCCACTTTATGTTGTTGAGTGAATACTCAATAATATAAAGTAGATAGAATATGTGTACCTTATGATTATGTAGAGAGTGTAGCCGATAGCGTGCCAAGTGGACAAGTGAAGCGTGAAGTGATTGCAAAGTGAAAGATGGAAACTAGGAAAGGAAATTAACCCTAGGGGTGAAGTGTATGCATAGGTTGTACTTATTGTTGTGCTTGAATTTTCTGATGTAGGTTGTTTCTTGTTGCATATTAAGGATAGACCTACAAAAGAATAACACACAAGTATTCAAAGTCTTGTATATGAGAAATCAAAGTAGAGTATGTATAAGTATGTATAAGTGTGTAAAAGTGTGTAAAAGTAGTAGTAAAGGAAAGTGTGCACCTGATGTAAAGAAGTGTAAAGGATAGAAAAGTGTTCTAAAATGCTATGAAGGGTGATTTTTTTGGGAGATCTCACACCAAGTGTAAGTTTTTTGGGAAATCACATGCCAAGTGCAACTTTTTTGGGCGATCTTACACCAAGAGCGAGTGTTGGGGAGATAGTTCAAACTTTACTCTCCTTCCATGACTCTTCCCCCATAAGCACCACTGCAGATGGTATGTCCCGATTGTCTTGAATTAGTTCTAATTTGTTTTGATTGTATTGGTTGTTCCGATTGAAGGAAATACAATGCATTCTATAATTGTAGGTATGTGCCTATAAATGTAGAATTGCTCTAAATACTTCAGTAGATTGTGTTGATCTAAAAGATAATCGTATGTTACCCCAGGACATTATCTCTTAGGGGAGGACACAAGTGCCTAGGAGCTACTCTTGTCGATGTTGGGCATTGGTGTATGTCTTGTGATTCGACTCAATTCTAATTTTGAGCAAATTTTGTGATCAGTAACATATGTTGTTTATGTCTTGTGTAAATCTATATTGTATCTTTGAGTCATTTGTAGGGGTGATTTATTCAGCCAATGTATGCCCCCCATTTGGGGTGCATGCAACAATGGTAGGGACGATGTGGCTCAAAGGAGGGAACCATATGTTGGTCTGAAGTGTATACCTGCAGGGGTTAGGGGATGTGCATGGTAGAAACCAAGGCACATGCAAACAAAGTAGGATAGAACACATGTTAGTGTGAACAAAGCTAGTGTGCATATAGAAGACAATGTACTAAGCAAGTAAAAAAACAAGATAGAACGTGAAAAGTAAGTTTCAAACATGGGACATTTCTCACAATGCACAAAGAAATTAGGGCCGAAGTGACCATAATCATACAAGACATAGGTCATGGCCCACAAACAATAGGATATAATAAAAGACAATGACAAACAAAGTGTATCGAGAACCATGGTTGTATATAGTCTTGCAAGGAAAATGCTACACATGAAGCACCCATTAGCATGTTAGAAAGATATAAAGTATGTCAAGACATGTATATATCAATGGAAATTAATGTGCTATAAAGAAGTAGTAAATAATGAAACAATAACACATGTAGTATGTGAGAGTAGTAAAGGTAGATGCCCCAGGAGCCTTGGTGGGACTGGTAAAAGGTACAATTCCAAACATCATTATAGCGCGTGAAAACCTATAAGAGATTTGCATTCACCTCAAAATACCAAGTGAACACACAGGTGTGTGTATATCTAAAGATAATGACATATTCGGTATATATGTCTAACATGGTAAGCAAAGTGTGACATGTAAGTAGTATAAGAAAGCAAGAGTAAGTGCAACCAAGATATGCAAATGTAGTATATGGAATGGTATGCAAGATGTGAAAATTATAGGAGCAACGTGCCCCCAACATATGTGTATGAGATGAGGTTCATTTATAAAATCATCCTCAACAAGAAAAATGAACCATAGAATAAGAGTGCACCATCGGAAATAGTTTTGAAAATAGGTGTTGGAAAGATGTATCATGAAGCATAGAGCATGGAGTTTGAATGATGCGAAGTTCATTGCATATTTAGACCCTCAACAGTCAAGTATTAACCATGAAACTAGAGTGCGTCATAGGGTAATGATGATACAAGGTGTGTATCGAGTGTATTGAGGAGTGCTAATAAAGATTAGATGTGATGCATATAGAGTGTAAAGTATAATACGAGAGACATTTAGAGACAAATTAAAATAATTTAAGGGGGAAGAAAGCATGATGCCCCCAAGTGTGTAATGAATAGTAGGTTATCCAACAATAGTGAAGGGAAAGGGTCCTCCACTCGATGTTTGAGGAGATAAAGGCATGTGACAATGCTCTAAGATCGGTGGTGTATGGGAGTAATGATGTACATGTGAAGGAGAACTATGTGGTGAAGGAGGTGATGAACACCTATATGAAGGGGCCACCCAAGTAGGGAAATTAGGCCGGTGAGGTGGGCTAGTGGACCGAAGAAGATGACAAGGTCATGAAGTAGGTTGTGTTAGAATAGGAGAGCTATGTGCAAATTTTGCCTTAGATTTGAGAGGTCTATGAGGCCTAGATGCTATGACTAGTTTATAAATGTCATCAATATGAGGTAAAGGAAATGGTGTGCATGGTGGAATGCATTTGAGGGTGAAAACTTGCTTATTTTGAATGAACTTAAGACACAAATGATTCAAGGAGGGAATTACTTAGGTGACGTGGAGCCAAAAGGGACATAAGAGCATGTCACATCCTTTGAATGAAGATGCCACAATGAATGACACAATCATGTGGTAAGAGGCCCAACCGTAACAGGAATCCCGATGTAGCGAAAATAATTAGGAAATGGATATGAGATACTAGATATTAGACATTTAATAGCCATGAGGAGTGTAATGGAGCACACATTGATAGGAGACGATGGATATATCATGGTGTTGTTGATAGTATACAATGAATATCATGATCTAAGAACATAACGATTGATATGCAATGAATCGAAGTAAGTGTAGCATGATAATCATGATCTAAGAACATAACGATTGGGGAGATGCATCAATAATAGAAACAAGAAAATCAAGAGGCCCCTATTAAGGATGAGGCACAACATGATATGTATGATTAGTGAAGAATCAATAACTTACTTGACATGCTTAGGTAATAGGTCATTAATGATTTTTACCTTTTTATTTTCATTGACCGGTTTAGAAGTAGAGGGCTCAAGCAACTCAATTGCATTATTATCGACAAGATCTTGAATAAAATGTTTAAGCTTGAAACAACAATCAATGGAGTTCCCAACGCATTGGTGATAGTCACATATAGCATTTTCATCACAATTGCGGCCATGGCGGTGAGAAGGATCAATATTGAGCGGTGGAGGAAGAGTGATAAGATTGATTTTGATAAGTTGAGGTAATAAAAATGAGGTGTATAAGGCAATTTGGTAAATGTGTGTTTAGGAAGCTACAATTGAAGCTTATCTGATGTACAAATAACATTAGCAATGAACTTTGCTTCGGTGGGTTTAGGAGATGATTTAAAAGTAGATTTTCCTTAAAACCGATTAGAAGATGAGGATGAAGCATGATCACAATATTTTAGTTTTCCCATAAATAAGAGTTTGGTTTTACGTAACTTGAGAGTATGACATAATTGATCAAAATATGGAGAGGTCTCAAAGATAACACTCTCTTGTAGAGGAGGTAAGAGACTTTGAACAAAAATATCTTGCAATTCAGAATTAGCGAGTACATTGGTCATCTTAGCTAGGTTGTTCTTATAACGCAAAACATAGTCCACTAGATGCTCATTAGATCCTTGTTTGATTTGTGCAAGTTGAGCATATGATATCTTAGTACCAATATTGATAGAAAAATGTGCAAGAAAAGCATCGGCTAAGTATGTAAAGGATGTTACCGAGTGAACAGGTAGATCGTAAAACGAACACATAGCGTAATGTTCTAGAATGCAAGGAAATAACTTAGCTAGTAAAGTATGATCATCCGCATAGTCAAGACATGCCACATGAAAATATAGGAGATGCTCTTGAGGGTCACCATGGCCATTGAAGGTGGGCAACTTAGGGGTGACAAAGTTAGGAGGGAGTTGATAAGTGGAAATGACAGTGTAAAAGAGGTGTGAAGGAGCAATGAAGATTCAATAGATGGAGAGGAGCGTGAAGTAGCTTGCTATAACTGATAGATTTGAACTTGCAGATCTTGATATAAGGAAGCTAAGTCTTGAGTGCCAGGAGGATAATGGTCATGGGTGAAATGGTTGGTAGGAGTAGGAATATAGGATGGAACATTGGAGGCAAGTGGAAGGATATCATTAGGAGGTTGTGTAACAATAGGAATGGAAGAAATATTGGATGCGGGAGCATTGAGTTCAGCTAGGTTGGTGGCCTCCTCATGAGAAAAAAATAAGAGAAGATCTAAGTCTTGAGGATGTGCAACAATATGGTCCTGGAGATCATGGAGGTCTTCATCGGTAAAGGGTTCATATGTTTTAGCCATGGCGAAAAGATTGCAAGAATTCCTATAAGAAAGGTTGGGTTCGAATAGATGAGCTCACCAAATGATTTAATAAAAATTATATTATTAAACCCGATTACAAAGTAAATCGATGCAAACAATGAGATATAAATGCTAAAGTACAATATGACGGGAGAAAATAAGTAAGTAAAGCATAAAACCCTAAACAAAGAAGGAGATAATATGACTTAGCTAGATTATGTGCAATCTGGAAGTATTCGCAGGTAGGATAACGATGAACAGAATGGGTAAAGTGTCATAAATGCTCTATGTGAATATTAGGATGTAGGGATAAGTCCGGACATGGGTGCCTATGGTAGGGCAAGGGTGTCAGGGTCTTGAGAGCTGCTTCACGGGCATCTGTGACTATCAAAAGCTTAGGATTTGATTTCTAATGTGCCATAAGGTCTTCATTGTTGTTCCTCGTTTGATCACCCGGTAGTTGCTCTGGATCAATGAAGGTACTTGTAACCTACAAAAGAGAAGTTCACCTACACAAGCCCACACACCACATCAAACCTAAAAAGGAAAATGCAGAATAGGGAGTCGGACTAACCCTGAAAGTCACCCGAAGAGTGAACTTACAACCGAGTGTTGCACTACATCTCAGACTTCGTGTAGTTCTTGTGTGTGTGTGTGTGTAGAAATGATGCCATAAGAAGCCCTTATGCAAATTGCACTTAATAGAGGGATAATTTTTCTCAATAATGCAAATGTGTGGATGGAATAGAATAAACTTCCTCTTCCTATGTTGTGTATGCAGAGTTGCAGTCCGTTGTCCCTTGAATTGATGTTAGATGAATGCCTTAGAGTGATTTAAGCATCCTTTGAATGCAAGCTCGTGGTGATACCAAGTAATGCTTAGTAATTGGTCTTTCTGTTGAAAACATACCCATGTATTTATATGATTCCCATGTTTGAATTTCATAATTGACAACTAGAAGGTCAACCCATAAGTTACAAAAATGCCCAAAAGATAAAACAGAACCAAAAGAAGTGAGTAAGATAGAAAAGGATCGGGGGCGCCGGAGGGGACAAGAGCACTTGGGTGCTTCTGTCTTGGTTGGGAAATGGTGTTTGAAGCCATAAGATATAAACAAGTAAAGTTCTGACTAGGTCATAGGTTACAGTAAGACCAAAGAAAAGCAAGAGACAAATAAAAGAGGCAAAAAGATAGTTGTTAACCACTAATTTTCTTGCTTAGGAATCATGTAAATGCTAGCATGCTTTTAGGACCTACAAATGTACCAAAGTGCATGATTTTGTGTCTACAATCATGTGTAAAATGTAGATAAAGATACAAGTAATTGGGTTAATGATTAACAAAAATGAAAAGTCGTAGAGGGCCTAAAGGGGTATCTAGGGTATTAATGTTAATCTAATTAGGAGGACTAAAACGCGTAAATAAACTAAGACAAAGATGAAATAGATGTAAATTAATGAAATAAAACCATAATGTGTAAGAGAAGAGTAAGGAAAAACTCATATGATTAGAGGTGATCTGTATAGGTTGTCGCAGATTTGGAAATGGAATCAAACAGTGAAAACGAACACTCGGGGACTCTGCGAAGGGCGATTTGGAAGATTTGAGATGACATAGATGCTTGGGAGGGTATTGGGGCACCTCGAGGTGCCCTGGTCTGCAATTTGGGCACTCTAAACACTGTAGATACTCAAAATTGAATCTGGTATGGTCGCAAGTTGATTTTGAATGCTTCTTGTTTGTCGCATTAGATTCACCGAATGAACTGGAAAATGACCTCGTAATGTAAAGAGGAGTATCAAACCCTAGAAAAATAAAATATGCATATGAATAGGTCAGGAGTTGACCTCAGGCGCCAAACTAGTGGTCTTATCATTGAACGATGCACTACATTTCAGACTTGGATGTAGTTCTAGTGTGTGTGTGTGTGTGTGTGTGTTATGCCTTGGGTGCTCTCGCACTTTGTGAAGTAATGCGAGCAATAATAGCTATAGAAATGTAAGTAGCATGTGTGCATGGAATAAAATGGAATCCCCCCCCCTATAAAGTGTGTGTGATGCATATCTCCTAGCCTTGATGCATGATACTATGTGGATGCAAGTGATGCAATGGATGTAACTCTAGATGGAGTGATAGTGGTGATATGATGCTATGACCTAGGACCCTCATTATGGTCTTATAACTTTATATTTATAGGGCTCTCAAAATTAATTTCATAATTAATCCCGACAAGGTTGATGGAGAAGAAGATAAGGATGGCCAACAACTACAAAGGACCCAAAAAGAAGTGAAAGAGGTTGTGCGTATAGACCGGGGCACCTGTAGAATGGTAGCGAGGCACCTTGGGCGCCCCAACACAGTGAGGTGCCCCGATTTTAGGCTAGAATGTCGAGAAAGTCATGAAATGGGCTGATACGTATCGGGAAATACACAGGAAAGATGAAACAAAATATAAGAAAAATATGGCCAAAAGGTGGGATTAATTAGTACTTTGTACACTTGAGAACCTTCTAAATAGTAGTATAGGACCGAGCTAAATATTGTTTAATGTGCATTATTTTGTGTCTAAAGTTAAGACTATATATATATATATATATATATATATATATATATAAGCGAACGTCTGAAACTTATAATCTAAGTCATGAGCATGTAATGTTTATTAGTAGCATGTAAGATAACATCATGTGAAAAAATAGCTAGAGATCGATGGTAGTATCAATAATATATACCAACGAAGCACATGATAATATATGCCCCATAGATGTAGATATGTATCATGGAAATGTGAGCACTAGTAGATATAAAATAACATAAATATGTGTGATGTGATTATGACAACAAACATGTAATAACACACATTATAGTCAAGTACATGAGTTCCATGATAAAATCATGTAAGGACACACAAGTATGAATCGTCATAGTGAATAAGTATAAGAAAATATCTTGATTAAAAGGAACATAAGCAACATGTGACATGATAATTGAGATGAAAGACTGACGAAAAAGGATTCTATGACACAACCAACACATGACATCACACACAAATATGCACAATTGAGAATATGAACCAAGAAATGTAATCACACATATGCATCAAACAATCAATAAAAGTTTACATTAGTAACAAGTAATGTAATAAGGAAGCAAACAATGTTAGTACCCATAAGTAACCAATGACATCATCATCTATAGAAAAATAGAATATCCATGGAAGAATGGACTTTAAAGATACAACAAAGAGCAAGTTGTTTATAAATATTTCAAGTGGCTCATCGAACAACATGGAAAGATAAATATTTTAGTACAACTAAGGTGCCAATAGCGTGGTTATGCCCTTAATGTAGAAATGATACCTTCGAGAATGATCAATGCCAAACATTTATATATCCATGTCCAAGAATGTAAGGGTTTGCCACAAGAGATTATTCTAAATTAATTAATTAACATTAAGCATGCACATTTAGAATAACATGTTAATACTTGCAACTATGATAAAATGATAAGATGATTGATTGAAACACATAAAGGGAAAAATGTATCACTTAATTAATTTTAATTAGGTTTATACATGAGATTATTGTAACTAAGCTTATAAACACACTTCAAATTTATGTTATATATCGAGATAGAAGAAGTATACAACATGGTTATCACAAATTAGCCTATACATGCAATTCAAAATGTAAAAAGATGGAGAGAGGCACTTAACTAGTTTAGAAATTTGTTAAAATAGGTCGATGGATGATATATACATGAATAAATTTTGGGAACCGGTCAAATCAACTTTTGTGGATCTATAACTCTTTGTTCAAGACCATACAAAGAGGATGGGAAATGATGGTATGATACAAACCAAAATGTATGGGTTTTCACCTATAAAACATAGGAATTTGCAACTAATAATGATCATTGTGTGTCACTCTTTGGTGTCTTCAACTTCACACAATACCCTACATCTCGCAAAGCAGAACCTATTAAACAAACCCTATATATCTAAAGAACACACTCAAGCAATCATTAGATCTAAAAATAAAGATGCAAATGCTTGAGTCAGATTGACCTTGGCAGTCACCCCATTTGTGAGTCACCGAGTGTTGCACTACATTTCAGACTCAATGTAGTTCTCCTAGTGCTTTATGTTGATGTGTATGCAATTATCCCTTAACCTAGTTTGAGCCATGTACCTTGACACTAATAACAAGCTATGTTACTTCATCCCAATAAAAACCCTTGTGCGTAGATCACAAAATTAGATTTATGTCCTCCTATGTTGTGTATGTAGTATGCACATGTATCTCTTGCTTCTTTAGCTTAGTGGATGGTAAATAGATAGGTGTTTGCTAGATAATAAATGCTTACATTAGACTTGTATATATGAGATTTTTTAACTTGAATTTCGAACCTTAGTGGCGGGAAAGGATGACCTAAAATATAAGTAAGGTGCTATAAAAATAGTAATGGACCGACTCATAAGATAAAAATTAGAGAAAAATAAAGGGGCCCATGATCGTACAACTAGGTTAGGATCGTATGCATGGTCCCGACCCATCTATATGGTTTTAGACCAACACAATATGAGACAAAACTATATAATGACATGAGGATCTTGTAGACACCAGATCTATACACTTAAGTACATTTCTAGGTCATAAAAGATACTAATGTATACATGATTCCTAATCAAGAAAACTAGTGGTTGATGACTCCTTTTGGCATTTTGGCTACTTTATCTCTTACACTTTACTAACCTTACACATCTTACAACTTTACCGAAACTTGACTGATTTATATCTTAATGGCCTTGGACATTAGCGCTTGAATTAAGGTAAAAGTGTATATATATATATATATATATATATATATATATATATATATATACATATACATACATATATATATATATATGTATATATGTGTGTGTGTGTGTGTGTATATATATATATATATATATATATATATATATGTATATATGTATGTGTGTGTGTGTATATATCATGTATATATATATATACATATATATATATATGTATATATATATACATATATATATATATATATATGTATATATATACATAGTATATGTGTACATATATATATCTATATATATGTATATATATATATATATATATATATATATATATATACATAGATATACACACACACACACACACACATACATACATACATACATACATACATACATACATACATACATATATACATATATATATATGTATATATATATGTATATATGTATATATATATATATATATATATATATATATATATATATATATATATATATACATACACACACACACACACACACACACACACACATGTATGTACACACACACACACACACACACACACACACACACACATAGTTACTTCTTTCAAATAAAGGGGCCAAGCACTATAAGCATTATATATCACCACCTAAGCTTGCACAAAGGCAAAAGAGCACTATAAAGCATACATCTAGCACATCCATACAAGGGACAAGGGTTGCATTTGTTTGCATACACATCATAGGAGGGGAGTTCATTCTATTCCATCACACATATTATACATATTTGGTACAATCTATATTTATCATGCTATCATCATGTAACTCACACAAGGGCAACCAAGGGCATAGAAAAGGATACATACACGTGGAGAACTACATGGAGTTTGAAATGTAGTGCAACACATGATTGTAAGTTCACTCTTTGGGTGACCGCCGGGGTTAGTCTGACTCGCCATTCAACATATTTTTTTATTAGATTTGATATGGTTTGTGGGCATGTGCAAATAATCATTTGTTGTGTAGGTTACATGTATGACCAATAATCTAACAACAAATTTAGAGTGACAAAGAGCGAATAGAAGTGAAGATTCTCCGACCTTGAAAATACCAGGTTCCAAGCATTTGAGTAGACACATGCGCCCATATCAATCACTAGCGCCTGGGGTGATCCTGTCCTTTTGTGGGCACTTCTGTCTTATGCATTCCTATGGTTTTGAACCCTCATCTATCATTTACAAGTTTATTTCTAACTTGTTCCAATAGATACACAGTCCTAATCATTCTCGGGTTGCATAGAATCAACTAAGTCATCTTCCCAGGAGTTAGTGTCTCAGAGTCGGGTGCCAATGTCTTGGGAGCAACTATGGTTATGATCTTCTCAGGGTTTGAACTTATCTTCCTCCTTTTGCTCTTTTTCACATACACTTCGTTGTAGGGTGCTTGTGTCACACCCGAACTCGTAAAATATTAGATGAGACAAATAATGCACGTGTTTAAGTCGAATGACGTCGATGATCACTCCAATGTGATTATCATTGAGAACTGCAATACATTTCAAACTCCATGTGGTTCTAATATGTGTGTGATTGAATCATGTCCTTTAAAGCTAGGTTTCCCTTGTGCCAGTCGCACTAACATAGCGGGCTACAACTACTTCGTCCCCAAAATGAATGTGTGAGATGGAATTTAGAAATAACCCCTCATATGTAGTGAATAATGCAACCCAAATGTAGTTCTTGAAATTCTCTATTTGCCAAAGTAATATATACTAAGTAATAGTCCAAGTTGTTCAACCCCTAATAATAGTGAGTAAGTCATGTATATATATGATTCCCTTGTTTGAATTTCGTCATTAACAACCAAAAAGGCCAACCTAAAGTGATAAGAAAGGTTTTAGAAAAGATAACAAATGATGTGGCATTTCAAATTTGAGAAAACGAGGAAAAGGACATAAGTGCCCAAAGGGGACAATAGCGCATGGGTCTTCCTGTCTTTAATGGACAAGTAGTGTCAGGATGCTCGGAGGATAAAACAAAAATACAAAAATTACCAAAGGATAAGTTACCAAATTTGAGTGTCTAAATTTCCCATCCCTTTACACACGTAATTGAAAATTGCCATGTGTCCACCATACGCTTATGTGTCAACCATTGGTCTGTTTGTAAGTCTGGGAGGTGAGCCAGGTAACCCTCAACAAACATCGAGATAGCTCTAGAACTAATCACTGCCACTCTTTTGCCATACTTTGTGCATCGCTTGCCTTCAAAACACAAAGCTTTAATGCCAAGACCTTGACCTCGTGAGAGTCCCATGTACTGATTGTTGGCAGATGTCGGCCATCGGGGAGAGTGTTTAGAAACTCGAACAAATGGTTAAGTCTTTAGCATTTTGTGGATAATAGGATGGACAATGACTTCCACATATCTATCTTGATGACATGTTGTCTATCGTGGCTCTTTAAGGCATAAAACTCTAAGTAAGGTCAAGGAAAACTTCAAGTTCGTGGGATGTGGGGGTGTTGATAGAAGTCATTGTTTCGCTTATTGATTAGGGCATCAAGACCGTGTGAAAACAACTAAGTCTTGATTTTGTGGATGTACCATGTAACCGATTTTGCTTCAAATAAACTTGATGGTCGGCTCTTTGAAGGAAACTAAGTTAAATGGATATCTTCGGTGGCGTGGAGGTCAAAACAAGCTCGAAAATGGCTAAGTCCTTTTGATCAAGCGCATACGAGCTCAAAGCCAACCCTCTGCAAACAAGATTGAAGAGTTTAACAACATTAAGGTGCCCAAATATTTGTTAAACAATGATAAAAACCTTGAAGTCCTTGGAGGTAAAAAAATAGTTGCCCAAAATGAAGTAGAGTGCTTATTTTGACAATAATAAATGCACTTGCGGACGTTTCTATGACTGTCTTGAATTTGACGGTTTGACGGGCGTCTGGACGTTTTTACTGTTTAACAGTTTTTTGGTAGCCTCATGAAAACTCATAGCTCTGTAGGAACAAAAACATTCCAGAATATGTCTGTAGATTCAATCTTCATAACGGCAAAAGCTTAGGATAAACTTTCGCGATAAAGGGCTCAAACGTTGTATCTTGAACCGCAGGTATTTCTTGTAATTGTTGAGGTTATCATGGTTAACTTGGATCTTTCGCGGCATAGCCTTAGCAAGTGTTTTTCGTTTTCTATAAAAATAAATATTGGAAGTTGTTTTTGACTGTTTGGAAAACGAAATAAATTTGATTTCCGAGATGTATAAGTGCTTCAGGAACAATGCTTGATTTTCCGAACTTTTGCTATTTAGCAGTTACCTAATAAAGGCTTACCTGTATCATGCAATCCATGCACGCCAATGCATTCTGTCTATCCTTATATTTTTTTCATTTTCTCTTACATCCAGTTTATCCTCCAAAATCTCAAAATCAATCAGAAATTAATTCCCTAGGAAAGAGGAAAAAAATCTTTCCTTATCCCTATCTCACTTGGTTCCTTACAAATTTTGTAAAATGACTCTCATTTTCCATGTGATCAAGGTTAACTTAAACACTGCATTAGATTTTTTCTGAAATATGACATAATTTAGGAGATTAAGTGTTTCCACAGTCCCTACCAACAAGAGAATTAACTAATGTATAATCTGTGTATGCTATTTTTGATCCACTAATTTAATTTCTTACTAATGATGGATCAGGGAGTGTGATCCGATACAGTATTCACAGTTTTATCCAGAAGTTGTTCTCTTTGAGCCCCCAGATAAATAATAGATATATGGGAAGGCCGTGACGGATATATAGGGGTGGGGCATGTTTAAAGTAGCCTCCTCTGCCTCCTTGACACTTCCAACCCTAGAGCGGTGGAGGTGGTGATTCCTCTCCCATTGGTCGAGCCCCATATAGATAAGAGATATAGGGACAGGGAGGCATAGATATATAGGGGCGAGGAGTCTATTTGCAGTAGCTTCCTCTCCCTCCTTAACCCCATGCCACCCTGCCCCCATCATAGATGTGGTTGGGAGGATTGAGTTCTCTTCTGTTGGTTGAGTCCCAGATAGAAATATGGGGGGTGGCTTGAATAGATATATAGGGGCAGAAGGAGGACAGGGCTCAGGTAGAGCTATTGGGAACGTGTTCAATGTTTTACTCTTTCATTTTGCTTTGTTCACTTGGACAATCCGAAAGACAAATGTTTTCTCAATCAGAAATCTGTTGTTTATGATTTGTTTGTTCTGTCCTATCTACCTATGGTTTATGTGTCTCTGTATTTAGCGGTTCTCCATTTAGATGTCCTTTATGTTTTGTATCTTTTTTAATATGGAAGAACCTACAACTGAAAGCATGAAAGAAAGTTTCACTCTGTTACATTGATATGGACCGTGGTCAAGAAAACACAAAAATATCTAGGCCAGTGTTAAGAATACCTTGATTCCTATGCTTGTTACTAGATATAAATTAGACTCATGGGCTCAAAACTATCTTATAGTAATACTTTATATTGTATTCTCCTTTTGTTTTTAATATACTAAAAGTCTCCCTGTATAGTCTGTGGGGGTGCACATACACACATAGATAGATAGTAATGATTTTTTCCGAGTTACTGAGTAAAGTTTGTGTTTGCAACTGTTGGTTAGGAACAGTAGAAAATGGCTACAAAACAAATGGAAGAAATACAACAGAAATTGGCAACATTGAACTATCCAAGGGCAAATGCACCCGCACAATCTCTTCTTTTTGCAGGCATGGAGCGTTATGCCTTGCTAGAATGGTTGTTTTTCAGGTTAGTTATGTTCCATGAGTTGATTACTATTTTGATAGCATAATCCTAATTTTATCATGGATTCATATTGCTTTCCAACTGTGTGGAAGTGCAGGTGTGAATACTTACACAACAAGTACTTGATTTGGTTTTGCTTTTTTTAACATAGGGGGACTGTTATAAGTAAAGAATGAAAGTGGTTTCTATGGCCTACAAACTTATGGCCCTCACTATCAGGTCCTACTTTTCTCTTATGTTAGTGTACAAGATGAGTCTTGGAAGTGTCGCAGGGTGTCTCTTGTTAAATGGACTTTTCACTACAGTCCCAGGCTACCAATTAGTGGAGGTTTTTTAATGATTCTTTAAATTTGTTGCCATCTGTTGGACATTAATTGTGCTACAAAAGGATAGTTATTATTTTTGTAGTTGATTTTGTTTAAACTATGGGTGATTGATTTTGCAAGCCAGACGAGGGTTCCACACAGACACGAACTTATCAAAGTAAGACACAAACAACGTCAAAGATGAAAACATTCTCCATACCAATCCTAATCGTTGTGCCATTAATCACATATGCCAATGCAGAAAGTACCATAAAATTCTCTTGTGATCCTCACAGGGAATGCTACCATGCTACTCTTTTATTTTTGTAAAACCTGCATGTAATAGAAATCCAGGTTCTGAGCTCCTGTATTCAGGCTAAATTCCACCAAACTGGCAGGGACCTCGCCTGTCCCTCGACATTGATATAAGCCCCCACAGTCCCCAGTTGTGCATTTTCTACCAGGTCCTGAATCGAAATTGCACGTAGTTTGACCCCAGATTCTTCCAGCCTGTTGGCCTACTGGGACAGTTAAAATTGTTTGTTTCTAGAGGGAAGCATAATGCCACTGCTGGGATTGAAACTTGAGGCCACACTGCGAATGGGCACAAGTTCTGTATGGTGAATTTTGGTCCATATGACCCTTGCAAACATTTCAATACATAGTTTATTAGCAATAAAGTTTATTCTAGACGGTAATAACGAGTATTGTAGACATAAAATATGGGAAAAAATACGGTTCATAAACATAACCAATCTTTTAAAAAATACTTATCCACATTTATTTTCAATAAACATAATTTTTTTAGATGAGTTTTGAGGCTCTCACTTGTCTGCTAAAAAAGGATGGCTTTGATTTTTCTTTCTTCAGTCTGACATGAGCTGACGATTAAAAAATCAGCAAATCAGATTCTTTAAATTTGTTGCCATCTGTTGGACATTAAATATCCAAGATTTCTTCCCTTGCCCGAAATCAAACTTGTAACCTATTGATTCCATGACTCAATTGTAGATTGCTCTCTTTGTACAAATCAATAATAAAGGCCCAAATCGTTAGCTGTTCTTTTGCTAAAAATATATGTAGAACTTTAATTTCTTCTTTTGCAAAAATTAAATGTAACCCATCATTTTGAATGACCAGAATTTTCCACCATAAAAATGATTCAGCACCATTATTCACATATGCACGTGCACTTATGTTGATTTTTTTTTGGTTTCAAAAAGTTATGGAGTGTGAATGTATTTCTTAACCATGATCTATGAAAATTCAACTCGGGGACAAAAATTCAAATAGATTAAACTAGCATCCACGTTTAAGATGCAATCAATTTGCCAATAGATATTTATATTATTATTACTAGCAATCGCATATGTACAATGCAATGTGAACGCCGAACGGTATATGTTATTTGATTTAGAGGGATAGTTATTTCTTTTGTCGTTGATATTGATAATGGGGTTGATTGATTTTGTAAGTGTAGGAATATAAATGAAGCATTACATTTAAAGGTTCTATTTCTACATTTCAAATTTGTTACAAATTCGTACATATATATTTGCATATCTTATATCACAAGTGGTTGCATTTTGCGGAGTAGGTTGTTTGAACTTAACATGAATACATGAAGACTTCCATACATGTGCAAATTTTCTATCATGAGTGGTAGTGTTTTGTGGGCAATTTTTTTGCAAATCTTATATCATGAGTGGTAGTGTTATGCGGAGTAGTTTATTTGAGCTAAACATGAATACATGAATACTTCCATACATATGTAGATGCAGCCTACAATTTGTTTGTACAAATGGAGGAATTTGGTCCTTTTCTGAATGAAGTGACATTTAATGCAATTATTGATGGACTGTGCAAAGATGACAGGATGGACACAACTCAAGATTGTTTTCATATCATGTCCGGAAAGGGAGAAGAAGAAATCTAACAGTCATGTTGTAGGTGCAAACAGAGACCTAATGAGGCCTAATTTCTTATGAGATTTGAATTTTCATGGGTTTTCAAGCAGGGTGAAGGCCATGGATGTCAATGTCTTGCTTTAAGATTGGGTTCTGAATATCCTCTTAATACAACCACAATAGACGTGTTTTCAGAAAAGAGATCACAAAAGCCATTAGAAAGTGAGATGTTTCACTAAATCTAATAACATAACTTATATTGAAAAATCCCTTTGATTGCTTGCCACTATTGGAAGCTTGTTCCATTTGAAATAACTCAAATTTCCACACAAGATATTAGTACCCCTTTGGTGATATTTGCAAGTCCTCAACATCCACTAAAGTGTAGACTTCTACATGGTTTTGTTACTGCAATATTATACATAGTTTACAGGTCATATTAAGCATCATATCCAACTCCCAGTGGCATGCTTAATTATGGGTAGTATTAAGCATTATCCCCGAGTTCCGTGACATGCTTAATTATGAGTAGTATTAAGCATTATACCTGAGTTCCAGTGACATGCTCCATGAGAGCTCTAACAACAAGGGTGTTGTATTGTCTATATCTACCCACTAGGTATTTATCACCAATGGTGATATTGGGTACAAAATATGCAAGGTCGTCAACTTATAATACAAGGAATGGTGCATTATGACTGTCATGAGTATATTAAAATGAAAGCATCTACTTATAGAAGTGTAGAAAGCACCCAACACCAATTATATACTCATTATATATTACTTATAGTTACCATGGAGGATGAGTTCATTAATGAGATTATTGTCTCTTGAGGATTTCAATTCTTCAGTAGTTTATGAGATAATTTTTTTGGATTTCATTTTTTATTAGAATGTGAAATGTTAAACGTAAATGCCATTGTTGGGTTTCCTAAGATAATGTGAATTTTTATTCTTTTGGTGTTTTTCAAACAAACGATTCGGAGGCCAATTTTCATAGGGTTGTGAGATGTTCAATGCAAATGATTTTATGTGGGATTTTATTCTTATTCATTTCGGGCTTTCATGAGTGGTCATTAACTTAAAACTTAATTGACAATTTTCCTTTTATGTATTTTTGGTATTGATTGAAGGCAAAGAAGCCCACTTAGCACATAAACAACTTCGAGTGTTTGTCAGTAGGGGAGAAATGGTGATACTAATCCAAAGTGTTGGTTTATTTAACCTCTATCCTCCTTCCCTTCTAACACATGTTGGTTGTCCTGAGAAGTTGTTGTGAGTTTTACTATTTTTTTCTCAAGCCGAGCTCATCAACACTGGACAATAATTTTGCAAATGATTTTGTTCTTTTTTGGCAACATCCTTTTGTTTTACTTGTCTTTTTGGGTAAGGCAGCCTCCTACTGGAATGGAATCCTAGAGGATAGGATGACACTCAGTCGAACTCATTAGTGAATGGCCTTGTTGACCTATCTTAACTTTATCTTGAAATAATTTTTGGTTCTCAATTTCATTCTATTATTTGTTCAGTCATTGTTGATTTTATGGGAACCATTGGGTACCTTTTTTCCATTCCACGTGTCTTTACTCCATCTCTCGCATATCTAAATTGATGCATTTCAAAGGTGGGTCCATCTTTACTTCAGCAGTAATGGAAGTTCAAAATGTGATATCTTAAGGAATTGTTCTTTTGGAAACTAGTTGTTCTGAATCAACATAGGTATAATGCATTTTTCACTTGGTTATGTAGTACTATGCAAGCATGGGTTTGATAACATGCCTTGTAATACATTCACAGGATCCAACTGTAGAATTCTTGATTGGTCAGAAGATAGGGAACACTCCTCCTGTAGGGAAAGATACCTTGCACGTTGTTCGGTTGGAATCCGCCAAGGTAGTCATTGAGTCTTTTTGTTATTTCTTGATTTATGTAAGAGTCCATTTACAATTTAATTAAGACAAAAATATTATTTCTCAGAGGTGATTCTAACTTTGCCATATTTATATGCAAACAGTTGTAGATGCTTCTTGAACCTCATTCTCAATTAAAGAAGGCAGATAGCAGGATTAATTTGACCCAAGGAGTTCTTGGCGAGGTGGGTAGAGGATCTTTGTCATTTTCCCTGCTAGAAAACATAAAACACCATTCTCTGTTGCTTTCTATAAACAAGTGTAAGGATCATAGAGGGAAAGGTATAGCATCGGTCAAATTGCACTCTATGAAGATGCCTGTTTTTTTTTTTTTAAAGTTATTAGCTTATGACATCATGGTTAATCAACTGTAATAAGTTTGAACTTTAACGTAAGAGCATCTCTTCTTGGACCATCTTCATTGTAAATTAGATTATGGGTGAGGAACTCGGCATGCTTCCAGGGATGGATTCAGTTTTAGCAATAGGAGCATTGGCAAAATTGATACGATTTATAGGAGGAACTGGAAGCACCAAGGAACCGGAAAGGAAATTTGATGTGATTGTATATGATGGAATAAGTAGTGAAGAAACCTTGCGGATGGTTGGTGCCTCAGAGATATGACCCTTGCAAACATTTCAATACACAATTTATTAGCAATAAAGTTTATTCTAGACGGTAATAACGAGTATTGTAGACATAAAATATGGGAAAAAATACGGTTCATAAACATAAACAATCTTTTAAAAAATACTTATCCACATGTATTTTCAATAAACATAATTTTTTTAGATGAGTTTTGAGGCTCTCACTTTTCTGCTAAAAAAGGATGGCTTTGATTTTTCTTTCTTGAGTCTGACATGAGCTGACGATTAAAAAATTAGCAAATCAGATTCTTTAAATTTGTTGCCATCTGTTGGACATTAAATATCCAAGATTTCTTCCCTTGCCCGAAATCAAACATGTAACCTACTTATTCCATGACTCAATTGTAAATTGCTCTCTTTGTACAAATTAATAATAAAGGCCCAAATCGTTAACTGTTCTTTTGCTAAAATTATTTGTAGAACTTTAATTTCTTCTTTTGCAAAAATTAAATGTAACCCATCATTTTGAATGACCAAAATTTTCCACCATGAAAATGATTCACCACCATTATTCACATATGCACGTGCACTTATGTTGATTTTTTTTTTGGGTTTCAAAAAGTTATGGAGTGTGAATGTATTTCTAAACCATGATCTATGAAAATTCAACTCAGGGACAAAAATTCAAATAGATTAAACTAGCATCCACGTTTAAGATGCAATCAATTTGCCAATAGATATTTTACTAGCAATCACATGTGCACAATACAATGTGTATGCCGAACGGTATATGTGATTTGATTTAGAGGGATAGTTATTACTTTTGTATTTGATAATGATAAGGGGTGTGATTGATTTTGTAAGTGTGGGAATATAAATGAAGCATTACATTTAAAGGTTTTCTCTCTACATTTCAAATTTGTTACAAATTCGTACATATATGAATTGGAATCCAATATTTTGAATTGAGTTTTGAATAAGCTACAACTCTAAGAAAAATATGTCAAAATATATTTAATGGTGTCACACATATCATAGTTTCGTAGGTATATGTGAACAAATAACAAGTGAAGTGATCACCAAGAAAAGTATCAAAATCTTTAAGATCTTGTTAACTACAATACCACTTTGAAAAAAAACTGAAAGCATCAATAACCTATTAGTTACATTTTCAAATATTATTTTTCTCAAAATATATTTAATGGTTTAACAAAATCACTCTATGCATGTGTCACGGAGTTAAAGGTAACAAGAATATCACATTTTTGTTAGTATGAATTGACAAATAACAAGTTCCTTCCTTCACCAATACTAGAGAGACTTTATGCTTGGGTTTTTTTACCTGTTCAAAATATTAGGAAACATCAATCAACTCGATATCACAATCTTATGGCTTTATCTATGAATAGATAAAAAAAAAGAGCCATTGCCCTCTATGGCCTGGTTTGGTCTTTTCGGTTGAAGAACTCATTTTAAAATTTCTATTTTCTTTTCACTCTCTATACAAATGGTGTGTTGTTGTAGCATAATATATACATTTCTAAATTACACATTAGTGTGAGAAATGACCAATATTGTCACTAAATTGCACAAATTTACAAGGATATAGTTGAAAGAAATGAAAAAAGTATTCGTTGTTACTATTGAAATGGTCATATAAGCCGATTAGACAACTATTTAGAAACAAAAAAATGAAGTACATGCAAGCCATTCAGTCTATGGATGCGAGCAGTTCCCTTGTCATCATTATGCCCTTCATCTAACCAATTCTATGAATCCCCACTAACTAGTCACTTTCCATTTCCCAATTAGGAATGCGGTTAATTTTTCCAAGAAAATGGTCTCCATGTCAGGTGAAAATGGTCTCCATGGCCTGCCCAAATAATTATGGTGGACTGGGTCAAAGAGCTGCGTGCCAAAGGCATGTTGATGGATGCAGCCGACCCGAATCTCTGTGATGAATTTCTAGTAGAAGATGAGATGGAAAGAGTGCTCAAATTGGGGCTCCTGTGTTCCAATCCTAATGCGGAAAGGAGGCTCGGCATGCGACAAGTATTGCTAATACTTGAAGGTGAAGCTTCCCTGCCAACTTTTGATGCTGCGTCTTATTGGCATACGAGCCCATCAAGCCATATCTTCAAGTCTACTCCATATATTGGTCGCATCTCAGATATTGCTTCTACTTCCATGTCTCTGGAAGGACGGTAAATTCCACAAACAACCAAACATGAACTTTCACTCGACTCTTTATGAACAAAGCAAAAATTCACCCAAAGATGTTTCTAATTTTTATTTTTATTTTTTTCTCGAAAAGTATTTTTGTAATATAGATACACAAAAAGTATATTTTGTTTTTGAAATTATTAGAGATTGTGCTAAATTGTAATATGAAATGATTCTTATGATATCCTATAAGGGTGGCATGGTACGACATCTCATAATGTCAAATTTAATCTAATTTTCGAGAATACAATTCAACTTAGGTAAGTTTGTTAATAATTACAATTTACTAATAAATACAATTTAGAAATAAATGAATATGTAGAATACATATCTATTAAATAAATTTTTATATCTTATTTCAAGTTTTTGTGATATCTTGTTCTTTTCAATAAAAGTAGCAAAAATATTGACATTTGTTCGGGCTTTAATTGAAAATAAGTATTGTCAATCACACCCCTTATCAACATCAACTACAAAAGTAATAAGTGTCTTTCTAAATCTACTTTTTTTTCCCGTTTTTTCTGAGTCTTTCTTCGCCGTCCGCAGCCCAATGCCAAAACATTCCATTCAGATCCTCCGCGTCAGCCGCCTTGACCCGTTGTCTGTCCCATTCATTCCCTCTTGGACGTCTTGGGTTCGAATCCCAATTTCATTCATTCCCCACTTTCAACTTCAAACCTCCACACAACGCGGGCAAATGTTTGTTCTGGCCCACGTTTACCAGAGCTCTAGAACTTCAACAAAATTTAAACCTGGATTAGGCTCTTACCTTTGCACCACAACTTTCGGCACATAATATCTCTGATACTCTTTTCTTACTTTTTCCCGTTGCTCTTAACTTAACTAAAGCCATGGAATTAACTTCGGGCGAAGAGTTTTCAGCAAATGGCGGCGCACAGGGCCAGAAATTGGCACGTAGGGTGGTTGATCTTCGTTCGGATACGGTGACAAGGCCGACGGATGCCATGCGGGCAGCAATGGCGGCGGCTGACGTGGACGATGACGTGCTGGGTTCGGATCCCACGGCGGACAAGTTGCAGGGGCGAATGGCCAAAATAATGGGCAAGGAGGCTGCTTTGTTCGTGCCCTCGGGTACCATGGGGAACCTGATAAGTGTTCTTGCTCATTGCGAGGTGATTTCATTTTCTTTTTGGTTAACTAATTATGACTGAGTTGAAAATATGTGTATATTTTCTTCAGATAGCCTAAGAACGGTAAGATATGGAATGCGGGGTGGTTTCCTATTTTGTAAGTTACCCTGCAGTTTAATTATATTCCACCCCAAGCTGGATAACATGTTGTGGACCCTTAAAGAACTTTTCCTTTCCCTCTTTTATCTTTAGAAGCCACAAAAAGAGTGATAATTCCGTCAAAGCTAGCAACAATTTCACATAGAGTACACTCTGAAACTGTTAGATGGATTCGTCCTAAGACCGTGTGACCGTGCGAGAACCAAGAATTTGCAGGGTGTGCAATTTCTAGTAAGTTACAAAAGTGTTTCTTGAAAACGTGTAATTTGTTTTGTTGGATCGGCTTTGATTCTGATGATGAGTCGCATAAGGTGACTCAAAACTTCGAATTTAACAAAATTCTTGACATAGGTTTTTCAGAAACATTCTTCTACTTGACATGGACTGTGGAAGTTTAAGTACTCTAATTTTAATAACCTGTCACGTTTTTAACAATATTAGGCTCAATAAGAAAGACATCTGTAATCATAAATTAGTACATGAAACCCTAAATTAAGATACACATATCAAAGTTAAGGAACTTATCATAAAACTTAACAATCATAGAAACAATCTTTTATTTATATAAACATTCTTTGATAAGTCTTACAGACGGTGTAGCTTGAGTTTGAACTCTATTTCATTATAAAAACATTTGCAAACATAAATTATTAATTATTATACGAGCCCTTCAATCAAGGCAATCAAACAAAATTTAAGGAGTTTATCATTAAGTTTAACGATCATAGAAACCATCTTCTATCTAACCAGATACCATCGTAGACTGTAATTTACTTTTGGTTAAAATTAAAAGACTTTCATATTGAAAGAGACAAAATTTACATTATCAGCAGGATAATGCTGAAAGAGACTGACATAACCAAAGCATCATCCAAACTAAGATGAACTTGGTTAAAATGAAATCACTTATATCGAAAGAGAAAATTTACATAATCAGCAGGACAATGCTGAAAAGACACTGATATAACTTAAGCATCAGCCTAAGTAAGACACACTTTGAGGCCTTCTAACCAATTTAGTTTGCAGCATTTTAAAAGTCATCATTGTATATGTTAAAATATTTTAGGTTAAAATAGAAGCACTTACATTTAAAGATGCAAATTTACATAATCAGCAGGACAATGCTGAAGGGTACTGATATATCAGAAACATTAGCCTAAGTAACTGTCATATACAGAGAGAAAATATCCGAGTGTACTGCAGTCTAAGGGAGCAGATGCAAAATAATGCGTAGTAGTAGCTGTACAATACAAAGGATCAGCAGATCCAAGTTCATTCATTATGATAGATTGTGAAGTATGGGCAGGTAAACATTGCTGCTCACTATCCTTTTCATCCAAATTTTCTGCAGTGTGAGGGGTCCCTGCATGTTTTTGCTGGATGTCAGCAGGAAGCACTGGGAGAGGATCCAATTTGAACACTTGCATGCCTCATTAGATTTGAACCTGAGCTCGTTATTTCAATGTTTACTACATTTATTAGAAATTTGAACCTGAGCTCTACTATGAAAGTTCCTATGATTTATCACTAAAGCTCTCATCTATTGAGCAAGGAAATGCCTGTTTTTAATTCTAAGGGGTTTGATTTAAATTTTGTTTAGTCCATATACAGATTATAATGATAGAATTGCCTCAAGGGGAAGAGGGATGTCAACAATAGACTCTTAGATGGTACTGAGGGTACAGAGTCTAAAGAGTCAGAAGTGAGTTTTGCGAAGGCAGGAAGGGACTATCAATGGGAAAATTCGCATGATATCAATTGTGCCAATCAATTCTTACATGTTGGAAGTTATTGTAAGGATGTCATACAAATTTTCTCCTCTGTTGTCTCTGCAAGGAGTCTAAAGTTCTCAAGAAATGCCCTAACGCACGGTTCTGAAAAGTTCAGTATGAACTCCAGGGTAAAAGGCTTTAATGTTCAGGGTTTTTTAAAAGTTTGGTTATTCCCAGAAAGTTATAAATAATTGTAGAACTTTATTTAAGTCTCATAAAAATATCACAATATGCAATAGATAATATCCGATCCATGAGATTTTTCATGAAGTCATATCAAATGTATATAGATGATATAATTAATGAGGTATATGTATTTCTTTTAGCGTTTCTTTTATATAGGTTAATGTTTTTGATTTAAAAAAATCCTTTTCTTCAGGGAGCTACGAACCAGCATTTACATTACATTTGAAATTCTTTCTTTTCCGTCACTGGCTTGCAATGTATCTTTTGCTCAGTCCGAGTGCGAGGAGGTACTGCATGTCATTGCTTCACCCCAGGCTGAACCCTTTTATCTTTTAATTTTAATTTATCATATGTAAACAATTATATTTTCAAAGTTGACAAAAAGATATTTGGTTCATACTGAAACAAACTGATTCGGCGGGACTGAAAAGTCTGAACCCAACTGGTTTGGCCAGACTAAAAAGTCTAGACTGTACTTCATCCAGGTTCATCCAGACCTGCTAACTATGTTGTAATGGTTTAACACGAGGCTCTGAAGTGTCTAACCAAGGGCATGGCCATGGATGCAAAATACTGCAAATGCCATCCATGTAGGCCGAATTTTTATATGAGCATAATGCATTTACGAGTTTATACATTGTGCCAGGAAACGCAGAGGGGGGCCACGTTTCCCCTTAGAAACGTTTCGGAAACGTTTCAGGGAAATGAAACGAGGGGGAAACGCCAAAAACGTTTCCGGAAACGTTTTTGGCGTTTCCAATGTTTTTGACTTTAAAAAACGTCATTTCTTTTAAAAAAAAAAAATCTTGCATTAAATGAACCCTAACCCTAATACAACTACCTAGACTTGCTAAACACACTTCCTAAAAGCTATATAATGACCTCTTGGGTCCATTCTAAATCACACTCTCATTTTTCTCTTGCTAAATACAGTTTTCATTAAACTAGCATTTAGCATTGTGAAGAGCAAAGAGACATCAAGGAACAGCTATTATATAATGAGTACTATGCATATATATATATATTTTATTTTTTAATAATATATTGTACGGATGTTTCCGTCGACGTCTCGTATCCAAGGTTTTTTGAAAATTGCCGTTTCCGTTTCCGTTTCCTGGCAACATAGGAAATTATTGACACACCCTTCTATATAACCTTGAACAGAGTATTCAACTCTAATTCAGTAATTTGCACATGATCTTATAGACTTATAGATTGTGCTATTTCATCCATGCAATAATATGGTTTCAAGCTGGTTGTTGCTTGCCGTTGCCCATTGCTAGCCAACCCATCATATAAAAGGTACACCGTGTAACGCTAAGGCAAGGGTATCTATGCACCTCTCTTTTTGTAGTCTGTTCCAGTGACCATGTTCCTACTAATATTGTCACTTTGGGTACATAGCTACATTATCACAGGAACATGATCCTGCCATGTTTTGAATATGGGCCACTGTGGCTGTAATTATTGATACTTTACTTAAATTGGTTTGATTTAAATTCGATTTATCGAAGGTAATGATTTTTTCAATGTGAGGTGGCTGTTTCTAGCTGTCTTTGAAATTTTCCGTACTGGAAATATGGATAAGCATCTTTATCTTTTAGTTTGGAACTTATTATTTTATTAATTGAAAGCTCACTGTGTTGTTACGACCCTGTGGCAGGTGCGTGGTAGTGAAGTAATACTTGGTTCAAATAGCCACATACATGTGTACGAAAATGGCGGTATTTCGGCACTTGGTAGTGTACATCCCCGTTTGGTTGAAAACAAAGAGGATGGTACAATGGACCTGAGAGAAGTTGAAGCTGCAATCCGACCTATGGGTTTTCATGTGTATTACCCTACAACTCGCCTTATATATGTAGAAAACACACATGCAAAGTAAGGTTCTGTCCTGCCTCAGGATTTTTGTGCTGTTTTTAAAATTATAGCTATATTAAATATTATTTAGTAAAAACTGCATGCTGATAGATGCTTGTCTTCATGAATTTGATTAAAACAGTTTAACTTAGCTGGTAAACTCTATGTGGGAAAATTGTTTTTCAACCCTCTGTATTGGACAAGGGCAGAAGCTTCATGTTTTCAGTTCCTAACAAGAAACATTGTTGTGCAAATGCAGACTCAAAGAGTAGAAAAGAATGCTAACAGATTACATAAAATACAATAAAGCATGGTCCTTGTTTATAGAGACATTGACATTATTGTTACTTGGCATTTTACTATGCATAAGATAAACATTCATATATTGGTAATTAAGAATTGTCTATGTATATATGAAGGACAAGTAAAGTATATTTCTACGATATTGTAAGATCATTGTCGGAAATGCAGAATTACTGCTTCAATGGTAGAACTTTTAACCCAGAATGCCTTGTGACAAAGGGAGCCTGATTGTAGTCTTTAAACCCTTATCATTTTTCTGTCTTATCAGCAAGGTTCCTTTATTAGTGTGTGTTTAGTTTAGTGTCAGCCTGTGGCTTCATTTCACTCCTCCATGTTATTTCTACTGGGTATACTTTTGAGTTTCATGACTTAGTTTTGTCTTGTACGGACATTGATGTAATGTCTCTCTTTCTTTTAATCTGACCTATTTCTTAGAAGAATCTTTAAGTATTGGTCCTCTCCTGTGTTTCGTCCACTGCTCACAATAGGCTGATGGTCAATGATGAACTGCACCTTTGACTGGTAGTTTATGCAGCAGTTTCCAGAATTTTCTTACCGCTCATGCAGCACCTTACAAACAATCTCAGAACTTTACACCTTTGATTTCAATGAGAAGATTGACAAGAGTTTGATTGGTGGTCTAACTATGAAAATTATATTTAGGGATGAAAGTGTGTCAGCAATATTTTTTTTTCTGGAATTGAGTAAATTTTGAAATGTGTATAATTCGTCTTTGAGGATAATTTGAAAAATAGGTGGTGTATTACACATTAAGACCATACAAGTATAATCTTCGAGTGAATAAAGTGATTATGTATCTACTTTATTGTTATGCAGTTGCGGTGGCAGATGCATTACTGCAGAGTATACAGATAAGATAGGAGAGTTAGCCAAGCGCTATGGAGCAAAACTGCACGTGGATGGAGCTCGCATATTCAATGCTTCCATAGTAAGTAAGTAGTTTATAGGTCCTCAAATGAAAATGTATCATTAGCTAGTAATTTGAATATTCTCAGAAGCAGCATTTAACATTCATGAATTAAATATGAAAGCATGAGAACAAAACACCATGAACTTGGAGAAAGTAAAATAATTTTACTAATGCATCTTTTGCAGGAATACATACACATACGATTTTCACTCCATCTATGTTTACATGAACACTGAAATGTAAATCTAGCGATTTATCTATGAATGTATATTTTCCCATGAGCTTGTTCACAATCTTCTTGAATGTTTATACATTTACTATTTCACTAAGGTTTACTTTATAGGTTACAAGGGAGGGAGGGAGAGAGGTACAATCCTTCTCTTGGGTGTGCGGGTACCTGTTATGAGTGTAAGGGTGTGCAGGTACCTGTTATGAATGTAAGTATGCTACAAGCGTTTCATGTGTACCATTTATTCACAAGCTGAAAAACACCTTATCACCTCTTTTCTTAGAAACCACCTAACTGCCACCATATAACCCATTTGGAAATGGAAGTCGGATATGGATTTCAAATGTCTCACTAAAGTAATAAAATCAAACCCACCCTTGTACTTTATAAAAGATCCAAACTTTTAATCTCTGTCCCAACCTATCCATGGAGTCCATGCGTTTAAAGAAGCTCAATTTAGCCCGAGACTCCATGAAAATTTAAACTAGTCACCTTTCAAATTGCAAGGATAAATTCATGAAACCCACGAGTTTGCTTTACTCAGGAGGAAAGGTTTTTTGGTAATTATACTTTCCCTTATCTTATCCATGTTTCTACATACCATTCTGCCTCATTACACTGAGAGGCGTTCCTACAATGGCAGCTAGGGCTGTAATGGAGTGAGTTTCTCACTTTATTCTTGACATTAGATTTGACATTCATTTGACCGTCATGTGACAGTTCATCCATAAATTTGACTTCCAATGCACTGTCACTTAAGTCATTTTTTTACCTTTTTTTGGCCATAAAAAAAATTAAAATAAAAAAATAATAACTTGGCCAAGTAATAATTTATCGGGCCTTTTCTCTTGAATGGATTTTTTTGAGACTGACACAATTGCGTAGCTAAATGATTCCATTTGCCACAAATCAATGGGAAACTGAGAGAGAATTTAATGAAGTTTTGTTGATCAAAGTGGTATGTGAAAAATCTAAGCTAAGAACCTTGAAATTGATATCTATTGATGTATTTCATATAGATACATTATTATAATATACTTATTGTACTATATTTATTTTTAATTGTTATTTTTGGTTACATACACTACACTAGCATAGCTAGATAGCTGCCTCAAGACTGATATCGCTTGGTATATTTTAGATATCTATACTAGTATTAATCTGTTCAGCTGTGTTCATTACCTGCCCACTTTTGCCTTTCTCTCAGCCTTATTTTGCCTTTCATTTTCTCTTACATGAAGTATTAGAGAGGAAAGACGCAGCTGTGGAGCAGTGTATTGACTCCCAACTATTCAAAATGAAAGAAACCATCTTCTGCAAACACATGCCAGAGACCCGACAAACTGCCTTGACTACAAAAACTATTCCATTTGTGCTGGACTGCATACTCTCAGTCTCCACTTGTTGGCTCTTTCCTCTGTGTTCATAGAGAGAGATTTCATTCTCAACTTAAAGAGAGATACATTCCTTATATATTCAAAAACTCAAATTATATAACTGAAAATGAAGCTACTCATTCAAGAATATAGTACTTGGATTTTCTCTAATTCTCTTTTTAGATAATATAATTGCACACATAGATGGTGATAGATTGTTGAGAATGTGCTCCTTCCATGATCAGAAACTACAGCATCTCGATCCTCCTTTTCTTGAACTAGATGTGGCGGACACATCGTTCTTTGGCATAGAGGGTCAGGTACTCCTTGTCCACATTTTAGGAGATTCAGATAGGCACACATTACTAGCTTCTTCTCTCCTTCTGGAGGGTCATCACCCGTGTATGTTAGGAATGTTCCTGGAGATGTATATTACACTCACCCAGGATTGCGCTTCTAGGCCCACTTAATCCATGCCATTCCATTATGGACATTATCAGATCTTGTATTGGTTTCTTCATGGTTGTGGATGAAGATGTTGATTCTTTGTCTGCCACATTCACTATAGATTAAGGCCGTCATTTGCGTCTAGACATGGTCTTCATTAGCATTATATTCTTTCACAATAGGGCTTCTTCTTGCATGACTCTTTGTAATGTTTGTATTACACGAAACTGTCTTATCTAACATTGTTGCAGTTCACTTGTTTTCGGTTCATCCCAACTTATTCAGTTGGAATCTTTTATTGGTGGCTGTCTAGCTTATAGCCTGTAATTTTTAACATATTCTAACAAGCGATTCTAAGCTTTAGGCTAAACATAGTTTTCTGTCATTGATGTTAGATATTGGGCAACCTCTAATTTGAAAGTCATATCTCAAAATCCCACTTTGGGTTTTTCCTATGACAAATTCAAATCATGTAATCATAAGTAGAACCTATTTATTTCTTTTTCTCCATGTATTGGATCAAATGTAGTAATAAAATGGTTATTCAAGTACATAGAGCTTCTTGCGTCTTTTCCATCTCTTGGTTCTAATGCATTTGGTTTTTGTTCAGGCATTGGGGGTTCCTGTGGATAGGCTTGTTCGGGCTGCTGATTCTGTTTCGGTATACTTTGTTTAAATAATATTCTTGGTCTATTTTTTTTCCAGTTTTGTGAACTCTTTTGAATATATTCTTTGTGCTTGTTACAATAAATTCATATACTTCTTTGGAAGATTTTAGCCAAAAAAACAACAAAATTATTTGCTAGCTTTAATGCTATGTTCTTCATATCCATCTTTTTATCCCAGAACAAAAACTTCCTAACGTATGGATTATTAACTAGTACAATTATTGTTTGAAATTCTTCAACAACACTTCTACTGCATATGTGAATGCAGGTGTGCTTGTCAAAGGGTTTGGGAGCTCCTGTTGGAAGTGTTATTGTTGGTTCAAAAGAATTCATTACAAAGGTTTGCATTTATGCTTTTTAACATATTGGCAAACAAGGCCATGAAATATTTTGTAGTGCATGTTTGTTTGATGTCTTTGTAAAGAACTGTACTGTTAATTTTAATCATATTAGAGCAAAGTAAGAATCATTGAAATGTTTCCCACTTCACTTGCAACTTTAAGAACTTCCACACACTTCCATGCAGGCAAAATGGGTTAGGAAGACTTTAGGCGGGGGAATGAGACAGGTTGGAGTATTATGTGCTGCAGGTCTTGTTGCATTGGATAATGTGGCTGGCAGGCTTCAAAACGACCACAAAAATAGTCGGATTTTAGCTGGTAATCTAACCTTCTTTTATTAAAGTTTTGTGTCAGTAATGGTCAGGATATTTTCTTTGGAATGTGTTGGAGAAGGTATTCATTGTCATATAAAACAAATAGCTGCTCGTTTTGATTTTTTTTGAAAAGAAATTGCAGTCAATTTTGATGAGAATTGTTTGGAAATTTTCAAGGTTGGGGGAGAGGGTTTTGGAAAAACACCCCTCCCCATAACCATTGTCCTTCAAAAGTTTTGTGGGCAAGCTATTTATCTCCACGTTGTTCTTCACTTCATGTTTTATGTGATTACACAATAAGACCTTTGTTTGCTTTTATCAGGCCCTTACAACTATTATAAATTTTTTTAAATGGAAAAAAATGTTACTCATAATAAATATTATACAACGATACTTCCTCAATTATAGGGCTGAAGAACACTACAAAATTTCGCAAAGGTCGGGATGAGAAAGGGCGAAGGAAACAATGAATCAGAGAGAGTCTTATGAACAATATGAACATCAACACAAAGTTACATAATTGCAGTTTGCACGAGTCTAATAGAAAAGAAAGATGTCTACCCCCTTGTGTAAAAACCATATCTGTTTCGTCTGGTTGGATAAGATTTCTGAGGAAACTTCATTTACAGGTTGCACCCAAACCACGAGTATTAAATGTGAGGATCCACATCAAGAGGTTGTCATTTGGGTGGATGGTTCCCCTGGGTTTTCTGGGGAAATTGCTCTATAAGATGCCATGATTAGTAACATTGTTTGGGGGTTCAAGGAATTTGGGAGTCTCCTTAGCATATATTGTTGCCGTTGAGTCGTGGCCCCACGGGTTTTCCTCTTTTTGGTAGTGTCCAAGAGAGTTTTTATAATTTTATTGATTCCCCAAGTTGAAGAGGTTGTCATTTGGGTGGACGGTTCCCCTAGGTTTTCTCGGGAAATTGCTGTAGAAAATGCCATGATTAGTAGCAGATTGTTTGGGGGTTTAAGGAATTTGGGAGTCTCCTTAGCATATTTGGTTGTCCTTGAGTCGCGGGTTTTCCTCTTTTTGGTAGTGTCCAAGAGAGTTTTTATTGAGTCCCCAAGTTGAAAGTTGGTGGGGAAGAAATCCTTTGGGGAATGCAACTGTTATTTTTACCCCTATTAGGAGTAATCATGTAGGGGGTGACAGAGGCTATATTTATAATTGAGACGAATAATTGGAATTGGCTTTTGGTGGAGGTTATATGGGGGAGGCATGGTCTATCAAAGCCTGGAATGGGTTATGCAAGGGAAGAAGGATTGCAGTAATGGATGGTTGTTTCCTTTGTGGGAGTATGCACCCTAAAATTTGGTAAGTGGAAGAATGGGAGAAATAACAGAGACCATACTTGGAGGAGAGATAGAGGAAGAAAATAGCTGATTTGGTGTTGCTGGGGACCTAAAGTTCGCTGATTTGTCTGAAATGGTTTCTGCTGTTAATTCTGGGTTTGATGGAGAGAGCAGGGTGCCGAAATCTTCTTGTTGGAGACAGACACATGCAAGATGCCTGTATTCATGTTAGGTCCTACAATGGAAGGTAATATTTTCATAATCCAAACATTGCTTCCATTTGATTCCTTCCATATCCAAAATTGTGCAATTAGGGAGAGGCTGTTTGAGATCAAGATTGATGCAGATCTGAGTGTCGATAAGAACTCCTGGATGTTTAGTAAACTTTGATGCTGTGATGTACTCTCCCAAGGCGGATACATTCTTGCAAAGACTAGATTCATGCTAGTATTCAGTTTGTAACAATGGTAGCCTAACCCATACTAGGACCACACTTGGGAGATCTTCTGTGGAATTAAGTGTCGGAAACCAATGATTCATAAACATTCCCGATATATTGTAAAACCAAGTCCTCCTTGAAAGATCCAATCTTGCTTGTATGTGGTTCTGAAGATTGTTATGAAATAAACCTTTGGCATCATAAGAATGTCCACAGTTCCTGTTACTTTTCAATTAGCGTGGACCCAATCTTGAGGGTTTGGGGTGCTGGGAAAGCTCCTACAAATCTGTGAATGAGGGCCTTTTCTTTGAAAGGTAGAGGCAATTTCCCATTTCAGCTAAGGAGAAAGAGATCTTGGATGGCTTTTCCTTTTTGAGATAGCAACCATTGGTTTTCTTGGCAGGAAAGAAGGGCCTTGTGTTGGTACAGTGAGCATGATCTTGCAGATTTTGCTGGAGATCTGCTGTGCTTATGACAGGACTTTCAGTGGAAACTATACCTTTATAGCTGACTTTCATGGATGGTATAACAAAGAAGCCATGACTTCCTCTAATGGTGGAATTGATACAACTGGGTGTATGCTTGGGAGTTTCAGACCAGATGTTCAAAGAGAGCAGATATGTGCCCAAAATTTGCAACTGTGGCCAGATATTGCAGATCAATTCCTAAAAATGGCAGATTGGTGCAAGCTTCAAACTTGCAGGTCAGGGCCCAAAAGCTGCAAATCAGTGTCTGATTGGGCAGATTTGTGCCCAGAAATTCAAGATAAGCTCACCGGAAGCATAGGTTAGGACTTATAACAGCAGTGCGTTTTATACACAAATCTGACTGGGTCTAAAAACCACAATTTCTAGACACCTATCCATGATTTTTCAGACATATATCCATAATTTTTCAGACATATATCTATGATTTTTGAACATTTTCAGGGATGGTATAACAGAGGAAGCCATGACCTCCTCAAATGGTGGAATTGAAGGGCTCAAATACAACAGGGTGTGTGCTTGGGAGTTTCAGACCAGATGTTCAAAGAGAGTAGATATGTCCCCAAAATTTGCAGCTGTGGCCAGAAATTGCAGATCAATTCCTAAAAATGGCAGATCGGTGCATGCTCCAAACTTGTAGGTCAGTGCCCAAAAGCTGCAAATCAGTGTCTGATTGGGCAGATTTGTGCCCAGAAATTGATATGTGCCTAAAATTTGCAGCTGTGGCCAGAAATTGCGGATCAATTCCTCAAAATGGCAGATCGGTGCAAGCTCCAAATTTGCAGGTCAGTGCCCAAAAGCTGCAAATCAGTGTCTGATTGGGCAGATTTGTGCCTAGAAATTGATATGTGCCAAAAATTTGCAACTGTGGCCAGAAATTGCAGATCAATTCCTAAAAATGGCAGATCGGTGCAAGCTCCAAACTTGCAGGTCAGTGCCCAAAAGCTGCAAATCAGTGTCTGATAGCGCAGATTTGTGCCTAGAAATCCAAGATAAGCTCACCAGAAGCATAGATTAGGGCTTAAAAGTAACAGATCAGTGTGTTTTATACACAAATCTGACTTGGTCTAAAAACCACAATTTCTAGACACCTATCCATGATTTTTCAGACATCTATCCGTGATTTTTCAGACATATATTTTTTTGAACATTTATTCACACAATCTATCCACAATTTTCAGACATCTATCCACGTTTTACACAGACACAAGAAGTAGGTTACATATGTCCACAATTTGCAGAGATCTATCCTTTATTTTCAGACATCTATCCATAATTTAACTATTATGAGGTATAATTAACCATAAATTTTACGGTGATATCCACCAATTATTGTCTTCTCTTAGTTTGTTTTCTAACATACTGGCTTGCCATATCTCCTTCATATCTCGCCCCTTCATATAGTCGGAAGTTGAACTCTGTTTCCTTTCTTCCCTTCCATCCATTTGATCCCTTCCCCTTTGTTTCTAGCCAATATGAAACCTTCACAAGCACTATGGTTATTGTTACTTCTTTAGACGTGCTGAATATCCTAGAAGGTAGTTATAATATCAATATGCTGTGAAAAATCTATGCCAACGCTGCTGTTTTTTGCTAGTGTCTCTGTAAAACATAGATAGATGTCTGAAAAAACTTTTATAGCAAGATATCTCTGATATTGCCTTCTTTTTACATAGATGACAAAAAATCAATTTATTCATTATGTCCATTGTACATGACAAACTCATCGGTCAGCTGATGCTCATCCCTAGCTATATCTTTTGACCAATCTCTCTTTGCAATGCTGGCTTTAGATTGTTTCTCCCTGCCCTTTTGTAGTCAACAACTCCACCAATTTATTTTTACATAAAAATCTTCCTTCCATGTCAGGACGATAACCTTTTAAAGCAAAATTTGGCGGTGTTGTTGAAGCCAAACCCTGGTTCTTATGTAACGAGGTTTGTCATCAACAACTCCATTCCAAAGTCCGGTTCTCTGTACACAGCCATGCCCAAGTTGTTCACCTCAATGTTAGGAGGTTACATGGTGTGTTAGAGAAACATCCAGATCCAATCCATCCACTCACATTTCCGCCCGGACCAATGTCCACATCATGCCATAATTCTTACCGTTGACACCTTTCATATCTGCAGCTCCGGTAATGGTTGCATGCATATCTATTTCAGCTTCAGCATTGCCAAAGAGATCTGCCATCTTGTTGGCAGTCATTCTGAGGTGAAAAGAAATATCAATCAGAGAATTCCTTACTACATTTGTAACACCCTACAATTTCACACACACTAAACAACACAGTAAAATACAGGATAACTTTTTTTTTTGACTTGCTTGAAGATAATACGACACTACATGAGCTCTCAAGAGAAAACAACCAACTAATGACATGCTTTGCACAACACGGACCCACACTGGAAACAAGTAACGTGAGGCACACACTTAAGACACAATGGTTCATCCATAATACACAATTTTACAAACAAGGTCTTCCCACAGAAAGTTTCTTTAGAATCATGTTTTTGCTATAAGTATTCTTAAATTCTTTGCTTTTCCTAGAAGACTCATGTTAGGAGAAGCTGAAATTCATGTTTCTTTTGACAAAATTTCCCCTACCTTGTTAATGTTAATCTAGAGTGTGAACCAATTATTGGGTGGTAAGAGATTGCTTCATTTGCTTGATTAACTTATTCATTTGTTAGGAGGACAATTAATTTCTCAAGGCTCTTAACTTTATCAATTTGTTTACAACATTGTGCTTATAACATATATGTTTTACCTTTTCAACCGGTTATTCTTAATAGTGCATGACTGTCTAAATCTTGGATTCTTCTTTAAGATCTTATTAGTTGTTAATCATGATTTCATTGGGGCTAAGAATCTAACCAGAAATATTAAAGGTTTCACTCAGGCTTCACTTGAAGAGATTGACATAAGTATACAAATTATATTTTCAACGGGTAAGATAGATTGAAGAGTTTCTTAATCAAGTTCCTTCTACTTACTATAATTTTATTATCTTCCAAGATCTAATCATTGATTTCACCTTGAGATTGTTCTAAGGACTCACCACAATAAAGATATTGTTGATTAGTTTAACGTGGTGTAACAAAGTATATTTGTTTCTCTTGCTTTTGCTAGATTCAATACATAGTCCTCTACCAAACGACACACAACCAAAGGTAACTAAAAGTGATGTATGTTGATTCAAGTTTAGATAGTTAGAGTTAGGTTGGACAATTCAAGGATAAACCATATTCCGAAAAGTGAAATTATAACAAAAGATACGCATGTCAAAACAAAGTTCATTTAATCATATTCACAATAATATTTCTCAAATTGACTTTCAAACGATAACAACAACCTACATGAGAACAATACAAAATTATAAGGCAATGCCTTCTAAATAATCTCCACAATTTCCATACCAATGTTTTACAACAAAAATAAGCATTCATACAATAGCAGTTCCTAAGAAAACCTGAATCCACTTTCTACACGCATTTTCCTTTTCTTTTTCTACTCACAAAATCCACCTGCACATTTGTTAGCACAGGTCAGTTCGCGAGAACTGAGCACGATAAATGCTATAACATTAAGACAATATGTTGTTATCTAACTGTTTCAAAAAGAAGAACACTGTTGCTTATGAAAATAATCCAAGTGTCTAAAACAAGAGTAATAAAAAGGTTGTCCAAAAGGATAAAATGTCGAATTAAAAGGAAGGCACTAACTCTATTTGATTATCATTTTCTCATAGGAGAAGTTAATAAACCATCATAATTAATTCCACCTATATCACAATAATGACCATCATTTTAACAAGATAACATTTCAAAAAGAAAACAGTTACAAGAAGAGAATTAGTTCAAAACGTGATCTGTCCCCATTAGTTTAAGTTAGTTCACCAAGCCAAAGATTCACTATACCACTATCAGTTCCCAAACAATCAATCAACACGAAAATATCTAAAAACAAAATGACTTAATAATATTAAGATGTTGTGCCTATAACAGTTAATTTTATATCAGTACAAAATAAATAAATTGGAAAAGAAAATGGATGAAACGCACAAATGACCCAGTATGGGTCACATCCTATCCTAACAATCCTACTATTAAAACCTTTCTTCTAATCAAGAGAATGCCTTAAGAAAAGAACAAACTTGACAACACCAACATAACCATTATATATCTTATAGGAGGTTTACTCAATCATTCACAAGAACACAACATAGGATACATAGCTTCTAAAGGATCTGTCATCAACAACAAGTTGACATCAAACCTATCGGATCAACACATAACCATTCTACTAAAATGACAACAAGAAGGTCGTATCACAACGAGCATCACGATAACCAGTCAACCAATGAATTTCCAAATACACCAACCTCTAGGCCACGGAGAATGAAATTTACACATTTTTAAGGATCAAAACGTAGAGTACTTTCTTACATAAAACCAAGATCCTAGTTTTAAGATTTGAAAACTTCCTCAATAATGATCAAGTAGATCTCGCATCTTCCAACATATGTGAGACAAAATCAAGGTACAAACAAGAGTCTTTACTCCGACATTTTAAGTTATCCCGAATATGCGAGTATCGTCTCAAGGAGACATTCCGTAAGGTCAACTACATTCCTCAAAACATACAACAATCACCAAGGGAGTAAAGATGATCCCAAAGACAAGAATCTCCAAAAGATGAACAGGGACTGCTACCAAATTATGATGATCACGCATGACGCTTGAAGACTAAAATAGTTCTTCGAGGGGTTTACAAATAACAAAATAACTAACCCAGTTTTGAGAGTAATACCAACTTGGTTCAATTCAAAAATCAGTCAAGTTAAGCACACACTAAGCCGACCCGAGAAGGGTAACTAGAACCTAAAACGAACTAAAAGAAAATGATAGAGATAGAAATAACATCATTCACCTATACACTATGCACTTACAATTCTCAATTACTATTTCACAAATACCCAACATAAGCCAAAACGACGGATTACGAACCGAAACAAGAATCAAAACATGCACTATAAAATTGAGTCGAACAACAATGTTTGATAAAACATTCAAATCGTAAGATCGTAAAAAGAACTAGGAATTTTCATTACAGGACCCCCCTTTCTTTTATTAATGTTATGAACAAAGTTGACCCCACTGGTATTTATTAAAACTCAAGAAAACAATATAAAAGGTTTCAAGACAAAGATCGTCTTTCCAACGCCGGAAACTAACATCCTCCTAGAAATTACAAAAGAGCAAGGAAAGTAGAAACCACACAACAAAACCATCACACGAGACATTTATATGAAGAGCAGGGTCATTTAATGAATCATTTAAATAACAACATAAGACTCAAGGGTATAGAGCATATCGTGCCTGATTAAGCTCCCGCAATCGAGCACAAGATGAACAGGGTCTGCAACAACATCTCAAGCCCACACTCCACTGTCCTCCAACTTGTTGGGTGGTCCACACTCTTCTCACAACCAAATTTGGCACAAGAAAGTTACGACCAAGGGATATGGAGTCCCCAAAACATAGATCCACAATACCTTGAAGGAAAAGTGGTCTCTAGGATGACACTGATAGAAATATGTGCACAAACGGCTTGAGCTAAGACCCCTCTCCCACCATAAATGACCAACAAAACAAGTGTCCAACCTGCTCAGCCCACCTTTCAGTTGCAGTGCCTTGGATTGCATGCAAAACGTGGGAGAGTAATACAAGGGGAAGGTGAACTGCCTGGCCAAGTGCCTCAAAGAGATGTGGTCTGGAAATGACACAACTCGGGATAAGCACAACAAGACCAGCAAAAAAATGACCTTGCTAATCCTTGAGCAACCAACAACTGCTCCCCAAGGTTCACGCGGCCAGCTTTAAGAAATATACACGCCGCTCCACCAAGGCTCCCCACCGAGAATTCTCCACGCAGCCGCACAACATGGCGTGAGTAGGTTACGATCGAGGCCAAGCGAGGTGCCCTTCCACCACCATGAAATCCTGAGCATCAGGAGAGAGGACTTGTCAATGTTGTGAGCTGCACACGCCTAGGGAGGAGAAAGAAAGTTAAAACAAGGAGACAATGCAGGAGAAGGAATAAAAGAACACATGATATCCAACAAGCGGCCAGCATCCAGAGAACCATTTGCGGCTGCAAACACAAGCCGGGAGGGAAAACAAGGAGACAACGATCTAAAAGAAAGGGGTCGAGCATTAGAAAAGGCATTTCAATCAAGACAAACAAGGCCCCCAATAAAAATAAAGAAAAGGACTACCACCATCCCACGCCAAGTATGGCATAAAAGAAAAACAATGAAGAAAATAGGTGGCCAGCAAACTCCACGCACCCATTTTCCATAAAACAAGGAAACAAGGAATCCAAAGGCAGGAAATGGAGCCCACATTTGCTCACGCCAAGCTTGACACAACAAAAATCTAACGTGGAGGGCAAAAAAAAGAAAAAGAAAAGAAAGTGGAAGCAATAATAAGTTCACCCAAAAATTATCAATTACCGCAAGGCATGCGTGTAGGCTCAGTTGGCCAAGGTGGGAGTTGATGGCTGGAGTTTTCGATAAATAAATAAAATAAAACATGAATACCACTTCCCCAACAATGGAACCACCAACAAACAAGCTCCCCTTTTACTTGACTCGAGGATCACTCTCAGGGATCGATCGGAAAGATAAAATAAAATAACATAAGGATAATTAATATTAATGTTGATAACATTCGACGATAGAATAATAATAAAACAAAATCGTCGATCGACATATAAAATAATAATAATAATGTCATTATTATTATTATTTTTACTGCACACAAATTTATTAACCATATTAATAATGATCGCCTGCCAACATTGAGTAAAATAATAATAAGCACAAATCAACAATTCAATATAATTATTATTGTGTAGATGTTCCTTCTAATGGACACGCCCTAACAACATCAAGACAACATTAAAACCACCTATAGAATTCAAGAACAAGATTTTCATTAACAGGGTAATAAAAATGGCGCTGCGGAGGCCCTCCACTATCAACATCGATAAGGACACGGGAGGCCGGACGGGGAGGAAGGGTGCTAATCCTTCTTCGCTGACACGATCGAGGTCGACTAACGATCAACGGACTCTCACCCACCACCTACCCCCTGTTTATCAACGAGGTCGTGGAGAGAGAGGATTGGGGTAACGCTCGAACGGGGCATTACAACATTTATATCTCCAACTAGAAATTTTTTTAATGGATAGATTCTAAGGTCATATTATCATTCAAAAATAAAGAAATAAGTAAACACATAAGTAACTATGAATGACCAAAGTAGGCCAATAGGAATCAAAAGTACAAGAAGTTACATGAGAGTAGGATTTATTAAAATCCGAGCTAAAAAAGTAAACATTGCTAAAACAATGAGAAACCCTATCTAAAAGGGGCTGACCCATACCATGTAAACCTTAGCCATGTTGAAAAAGCTACACTAATTTTTACAAATACAGATAATTGTGTGAAAGGAGGGCTCCACAAAACCACATGAAAGGATGTGATGTAAGTTTGAAGGTGGAGATCAAATTTGGTTGTAATTTGTATCAAAGTTTGGAGGAAAAGAAAGGCGAACACAACTTTTTATCCTTAATCATCATTGAAAGGGCTAATACAAGATTTGAAGATATCCATAGGAATCCTCCTCAAGCACCCCGTGGATATTACAAATTCACACATAGATATAGATTGGTTAGTGAGAGGACATCCCTCTTTGCGAGATGCCACTAGGGTTTTCCATTCCCCTACTCTTGTAGTAGGTGTAGTGTGTTAGCTACTCTCTAGCTTAGAGGGAAAGTGAGTTCCTCTCATCCACAATCCAAGATATGGGAACAATCTCACTTCATTGCTCTCTACTTTTAGAGGATCGTGAGGCATGGATGTTAGGAGAGTTTCTAAGGGGAGTTCCTTGCTTCCTCCTAGGATTATCTAGCCTTTTTGGGGCTGAGAGGGTACAAAGAGAGGTCCAAGTGATCTGAATATATTTTTGATACATGTCCTAGTTAACAAGTCTATTGATAAGAGAGAGTATTTCCATAGTCCATACAAGATAGTATCTTTTGGATTTAACTGTTTGTTTTTTTGAATCAACATTTCAGATCACACTTTGTGATCCATCATTAGGATGAGAATTAGAGTGAGTATATATTGCAGGCTTAGAATTTCATTTAAAGATGTGACCTTGAAGAGATATGTTGTCGGGTAGTTGTGCCACCCAATGTGGGAAGAAACCGAGGAGAGGCATGCACAAAGTATCTAGATGGAGAAAGTTGGTCTATGGAGATGCCCATAGAATGGAGAAGGATAGTGGTTGTGGATTATCAACATTGTCAACATCCAAAGAGACCCACGAGAGCAACCCTCTTTGAAGAACAAAGGGTGCAATGTCGATTTCTTGTGCCTTGAGGTTGAATCTCCCAAAGACATGAGTTTGTGAAGATAGAAAATGTTTATGAAGGTATTATCGACTCGAAGAGGATGGGAAACATTTTTTTCTTAGACAATACATCAAAGAGCTGTCCATTTAAAACAGATCATTCTTTGTACCTTCTCAACATGTGGGCAGTCTGAGATCTTGAAATGGGGGCCCAAATCTGCCCATGAAGACCAATGAGTTTAATGATTCTTGTTTTAAGTTTCAAGGTTCAAATTCATGTTTGTATTGGCAGGATAAAATTTGCAAACAATAATGAGTGAAAATAGGCTTGCAAACATGTGTTTGAGTTTGAATAATAGAGTTTTTTTAATAAACAAATCTCCATATTTCTAATAGCTTCCAACGCTGAAAGTTTAATATGAATCCATAATTTATTAGAAAACATAATATAAAAAATTATGACAAGTGAGTTACAAATAAACCAATGTCAACATATTTTTGATTTATACTAGCTAATATTATTAGTTATTTATGATAAAATCATAAAAAGTTCATTATATAATAAATAAAGATAATGAAACTATAAGGTTTTTTATTTAACAAAACTAATAACTTACAAGCTTATGACCGAAGCTTATAATCTTTTACTATTATTATGAAGGTTTTGATTTTTAATTTTCAAGTTAACATGATTAAAGTCTTATAAACGAGTATGTTATGTCTAAAAAGATAAAACTCTCAAAAATCTAACAAGTGATGATGAGATGAGATGAATTTCAATTAATGTTAGGTCAAATTGATATGTAGGACCTATCAAAGTATATTTACATGTTTAGAAGTTTGTTTCTTTGGGTACCTAGTTTTGTAATTAATTCCCCAAGTTTTGTTTAATTTTCTTGCTTAAGAATTCATGTATCGTGTGTGTAGACACCTAAATTATGCACTTGTTTCCATCTTATTCTAACACATCCTGTTATTGCCACCTTTAGGATTGATTAATTAAATTGATTAATCATGCACTTACACCCCTTTGGATTAATTAAATTAATCCTTAGTACCCCTTTAACTAGTTTAATTATCATTTATTAAATAAATGATTAATTAATTAGTGTGCACATTATAGCTAATTAAATTAGTTATTTAAATGGGAAAGTACACCTATTTCCCTAGTCAACAACCACTTGACTCCACTTGGATTCCACTTCACCAGTCTAGTCAACTCATGCACTTCTAGAATCCTAGAAAGGTGGGGGCAATTCAATTGCATGTACAACCACCTTTCCGGATGCAACTTTTGCCAATTAATTCTTTTACTGCCCCTCAATGACATTTATCTTCCCGGAGCTCCTGCAACTTCCTCAAATGCTATTTTTAGCATGTGCATTCAACTATCTCGTAACCAATTTTCAACCACCACTTAGCCTTATAAAACACAAGCTTATCCTCTTACAAATCCTTTTGGATTTACAACACAATTACTTTGTCCATTTTCTTTTCCAACTTTTGCTATTTTGGAAGCAATCATCCAAGCCAACATCTGCTCATAGTATGGTCACAACTTACATCTGGAGGTCATTCAAGAGAACCCCCAATCTTTCACAAGGTTACACAAGCTAAGCTTCACACAACCTTACTTGAGGTTTGCATTGGAAAGTTACATGAAGATTTGCATTGTTTTGTTTGTCTTCCATTTAGTTTAGTTTTTCACTGTTAACATTTTGGCACGCCCGTGGGACATACCCACATTTCAATTACTTTTGTTTCATTTTCTCTTTCACCTTTTCATGCAATTTTAATCCTTACTCGACATCTCTTTGTGGTTTTAATTGATTAATTTTTCTATTGATGTGTTTCTAGTGTTTTTGTGTTGCTATGTGTGTTGTGTTGTTGTGCAAGTTCCTGGGAGCATTTGGAAGCAATAGTCAAAATCAACAATAAAAAAAATGTAACATATTCCTCTTGTTACAGGTCTTTCTTCTGCAGCTTTACGAGTGCAAAAATTAGTTTTCAAGTGCTCTTAGAGGTTTGTAGGTTATTTTCCTCTAACTTTAGTTGTAGCTATATAAAAAAAATTCCATCTAAATCCTGCTAAATCCTACAAAAACATCCAAAAATATTAGATTTTATCTAAAAAATTAGCAAAAAAAATCAGAAAACAACAAAAATTGTTAAACCCTAACCTAATACCTATTCCCCCTACCTCTCTACCCACCCAACTAGGTGAGCTGGCTTGCCGAGCCAACTTGCCACCCCTCCCCGACTCCTAACTACCCCGAACTCCTCCCCGCCGACTTGACTCCCCCTTGCCTCACGAGCTAACTTGACCCCTCACCTCACACAGTATACTATCCATCCCCGAGCCCACGACTTGGATCCCTCCTTGAATCGCCTTATTGTCACACTCCCGCGACCTTGGCTCGCCTTTGCATTGGATTCACCCTATGTTGACCCCGCACTCCCCGCACGTCGACCTCCTGTTTGCTTGTAAGCCTCACGTAACGCCGCCATCAAATCACCCTACATAAGCAAAAACACAGAGCAAACAAACCAAAACCGCCATTCGTTTAGACTTTTAGGTTTTTAGTTTAGTTTTCAATTGCACATTAGGTTAACCTTTTTTTTAACTTTAGGTTAAACCTAATTCTTTTAACATTAGGTTTTTCATTTAGTTTTAAATTGATTAACATTAGGTTTTCTTATCTAATTCTTTTAAGTTTCAAACTTGGGATTAGTTTTAGTTATTATTTTTCCACATGTTTTTTTAAAATTTAAATTTGCTAATTATTTTCTTTTACACTTATTTGATTTGCTTAGATATTTATCTAATGCATTTAATTTTTTTGATCAGCCAAAAAAGAGGCTCAAGGCCTCACTATTATATATATTATGATAAAAAACCCCGAGAACAGGGAGAGTTCCAGTTACAAAAAACTATCTATGATGGTGTAGCCAACATGTATTACATTCGACAAAAGAAAACTTATAATATTAAAACTATTTGAGCTCTTCATCTGAAGAACTGGTTACCATGACAGTGGCAGCGTCAGCATTCCTAGCTTCCTCCTCGATCATCATTGTTGCCAAGGAATTGGCCAGGTTGGAGGCCTCAAACTTCTTAGTTGAATTTGTAAGGCTAAAAAAATTGCATCAATCTTTTTACCTTGTTAAACGCTTTCCATGGCCACGTCCTTGGTAAGCTACCACATTTGGTCCAATTTCAGACCCACATCAAACCCCAATTTCTCCAAATCTTCATGAATTGCGTACACATTGTTGGGGCCGAGCAAAATAGTTTGTACCCGATTATCTGAGCTACTTTTAGAGTATCCAAATGAGGGTTGGATTGACCCGGGTCATTCATGACTTTTACAACCTCTTCCACTGCAGCCGTATCTCCCAACCTTGTAGAAAAGCTGCATCCTTAGAAGATTTGGTGGCCATCCACCTAAGGAGCTCGGGTCTTTGACACCATCGATGAGCACCCGTGACCGATATTCTAGAGCCTCTTTAGCAGTAATCTGGCTCCCATGTTGATCAAATGTCCAGCGTTGAACAATTGCACGAGCTTTAAATCATTTACCGGATCGAGGAAGGAATAATGCACATCTTCAATGCTGAAACTATGCACCAAATTCTCCTGCTTTTCCTTAACAATATTGCTGGTAGTAGCCTTTCCTTTATTCACTCTCATTCTCTTCTCCATTTCACCACTACAATCCCCTTTTCCATGTAGGTCGAATGCCAGCCGTAAGGGAGAGCTTTGCTAAAACCACGGTTAAATAATCCTCCTCAACACCTACCCAGATCCATCCACACGTGTCCCATGGATATTCTAATAATTAGCTTGATTTATAATAATTGTGCATTGTCTTCATTAGTAGGATGTGGTGGCCACCTCATCGGCCACACGTGTGGATGAGCTCACCATCAATTTTGATTATTCTACGCCGCTTTTTCCATAATTTCCACCGCGTCCATCATTTTTAGGGGTCCACTAACATTTAGTCTATGTTGCCGGGATATGGGTACAAGTACCGGTTCGGGTATGGGTTCGATACGCGGATACGTCAATTTTAAAAACCCTTGGGTATGATACGTCTTGGATACGTCCGTACATATATATTAAAAAATTTATATATATATATATATTATACATATACTCATTTTACTCATTTTTTAGTCCATAAGAAATACAAAACTTGAAAAATATAGTACGATCAATGTTCAAAACATTCAATATACTTAAGATTTTACATTTTCTATGATATACAAATATTGTATTCCTTTGTGTTTCATCCATTTCCTTTGAGATTGAATCCGAAAACGCGTCTATAGCATGATATAGATATCTTGATGTTAGTTAAAGTCATTTGCGAGCACTTTTTGATTATTAGCCTATTATGAATCACATTGGAGATTTTTACAGAGATGATCTATGTTGTTGGAATGTCTCCTTCACGGCATGTTGAACACATGAATAGATGAAATTTGGAGTATTTGTATCATGATACAAATATCTTGAGGCGAAGATTGTTGGATATATTGGCTGGAAATATGGCTGAGGTGAACTCTAGAATGTTAAAAGATATTGTCATATATTACGGTAGGATTGGGTAGCTTAGAGATGATGAAAATAGACTATAACTTGAAGAAAATTATAGAAGTTATTCTGGATAGACATTTCATTTTTGTAATCATGAAAGAGTTCTTTAATCAATAACATGAATATACATCCCAAATGTCAATGCAAAAACAAGTATAGATATTGGTCGAGATTGATGGACAACTGTGTGTACTTGTTTTTGCCCAAAATTCCATAGGCCGACTCTTATAGTTACCCCTTAGCATACATTGAGTCTCATCATCCTCCAATTCCTCATTTCTGCAACTCTACTCTGCAATGTAAAGAGGTAGAAAATTGTTTTTGCCCTCCTTTTGCACAGAAATTAGCAATTGCTTTGCTACAAAACTCACCACCATTATTAGTACATATAAACGTATCTTGTTATCTGGATTCAACCTCTACAACATCCTTAAATTTTTAATACTTAAAAAACGTTTTTAGTGCAGGATACGTGGCGGGTACGCTGGGGTACGTCCAGACGTACCCGTGGTGTAACCTGGACGTACCCCCACGTATCTTGGGCGAACCCGAACCTGTACCCTCACGTATCCATACCGGATACGTATCAGCCAGGTTTCGGGGGGGTCTAGGGCGAACCCTGACATCATAGCATTTAGTTCCACCCCCAAATTAGCTAATCGATCAACAACTTTATTAGCCTCCCTAGGAATGTGTGAAATGTGATTACCATTGAGGAGTTGTGAGCATTCTTCGACAATGTGATGAAGATTCTAGTGATTGGCCCGACCACATTTAACTGCATTTATGATCATTAAAGAATCCCCCTCAACTAGGAGATTATCCCACTGTTTTTCTTTAGCTATTTGAAGGCCTCTCCACAAAGCTTTGGCTTCAGCGAAGTTGTTGGTGCAAACGCCCCAAGCTTCATAAAAGCCAAGATTGGGTAAACCATTGGAGTCTTTGAAAATACCACCCACTCCCACATTCCTCGGATTACTCCTAGAGGCGTCATCGAAGTTGAACTTGATGAAGTTTCTAGGGGGCAACTACATTTTGCTTGCATTTTTCCACTTTTTGAGTTCCAACCCCTTATCGGGATGCCAAGTAGGGTATCTTTCCAGTTTAGAAAAATATTATACTCAAAGGGGTAAATCTTACCATTGTTGGGTTGCCATGTCATGATTAATTCTTTGATTGATCTAAAAATCAGTGAGAGAATATTATCACTATTATGACTTTCACATTTGAAGATTCTCCTGTTTCTTTCTAACCAAACATTCTAGCAAACAATGGTAGGAATTGAGCTCCAGATTTGAAGAAGCGGGGGGGGGGGTATTTGAGCTTGAAATCCCAGCCAAGGAGTAGCCTTCTAACAGAATTTGGGAGGGCCAAAGAAAGGTTAAATCTTTCAAGAATTTTATGCCAAAAACAGAAGAATACTCACAGTGAATAAGAAGATGGCTTGAATCTTCCTCAGCTTTGAAACAGAGAGGACATTGGGAAGGACCAAAAAAACCTCGCTTGTAGAGATTAGATTGAGTGAGAATTTTGTCCCAATAGGTAGTTCAAAGAAAAGCATTTGCCTTAGGGAGACCCTTTTGAACTAGACCTTATGCACATGAAAGAAATAAAATTCTCTATGTTGGAGGGTGATGCTGGAGTAGCCTCCTCTAACACTGTATCTTCCATATTTTTCCCCTGTCCATATCAAAGTATCCCTGTGTTTGGAGAAATGGAAAGGCTGGAGAATTTTCATGAGTGTTGATTTCTCTGCTTGCAACTTGTAAGTCAATCCATGCATTGTGCTCCTAATTTATACAACTGTGAACCATGTTGCCAATTTGTCGCTCACACCAAATTTGAAGATTATCCAAGTTCTGAGAATGCAAGGGATTGTTGAGTATCCAAGCATTGTTCCAGAAGTTGACTTTGGTTCCTCTACCCACTGACCATCTCAGCAGGGGTTTAATTATTGGGAGAGCTTTGATAATGAGATTCTAGGTATGAGATCCGGACATATGATTTCGAGTGGTGAAAATTCTTTTAGGTTCCATGCTGTCCAGATATTTTTTCCTAATAATAATGCTCCATAGAGCATTTGGTTCCAGTAGAGTCTCCAGACTAGTTTCGCTCCAAGAGCCAGATTCATATCCCTATTTAATCTGAAACCCAGACCACCCATTTCTTTAGGGAGACAAGTTTTTCCCATTTCACCAGAGGAAATTTTTTATCATCAAAAGTCCCGCCCTATAGGAATTTAATTTGTATGGATTTGATGATCTTTTGAACATTGGCCGGGATGGGTAGGATGGACATCATATAAATTGGCACAACTTGAATACAAGAGGAGATTAATTGAATTATGCCAGCCAAAGATAACCATTTACCTTTCCAGCTGGCTATTTTTTTTGAATCTTGTCAATAATGGATTGCCAAATGCCAAGAAAGTTTCTTCCTTGAAAGAGGGGGATTCCAAGGTAAGTACAAGGTAAGCTACCAGAGCTGATGCCAAGAATTATGCAAATCATAATTTGAACCTCCCTGTTGGTATTAAAAGAAAAGACTGTTGATTTCTTTTTATTGATTTGTTGTCTAGAGGCCGCTTCGTAAAGATCCAAAGCTTCTTTGAATGATTTAGCTTCACTGATGTTGGCTTGCCCTATTACCCAGTATCATCAGCAAATTGTAAGTGCGTAACTTTTGGAGCTCCATTGGCTTTTGTAGTTCTAGTTATCTTTCTTCTTGATTTGAGGAAGGAAAGCCATTGACTCAGAGCATCAACCATTATAATGAATAAGAAGGGTGATAAAGGATCCCCTTGTCTGATTCCTTTTGAAGAACTAAAAACCCAGCAGGCTCACAGTTAATGAGAACAAAGTACTTGACTGTGCTGATGCAGCTGAAGATCCACTTTCCCCATTGACCTACTTCTGTGGTCATTTGTTGGACATTAATATATTTATCTTTATCCAGTCTTGATTAACGCCAAAGTTTTCTAGAACTTGCATGACAAAATCCCAGCTAACTCTATCGAAAGCTTTAGTCATATCAAGTTTTATGAACATGTTACCTGTGTTCTGATTTTTGGAAGAATGTAGCATTTCATGAACTATGATGATGCCATCTAAAATTTGTCTTCTAGCAACAAAGCCCCCTGCTCTGGAGAAATGATTTTTGGTAGGATAGGTTTAAGTCTATTAGCCATGACCTTGGAGATAATCTTGTAGATTACATTGCACAAAGAGATAGGCATGTAACAGTCAAAGGACTCAGCATTTTCAGATTTAGGAATAAGAGCAATAAAGGTCGAGTTATACTGTTTGAGGATTTCTTTGGAAGTCCCCGATTGCTGAACAACAGCCACCACATCTTTGCCCACTATCTCCTAGAAATGTTGATAGAATCCAGCTAGGAACCCATCAAGCCCAGGAGCTTTATCAGACTTGAAAGAGAAGACAACCTCTTTGATTTCAGCTTCTGAAATGTCCTTGTTTAAATCCATGTTGTTATCTTGTGTGATGATAGTGGGAATTTAAGTGAGGATTTGAGCTCGGCATTTTCACAAGTTTCCTTAGGATCGTGAGGAGATATTGGAAATATCTAACTAACAACTTCACCGCATAGGGCCTTATTATCTATTGTCTCCTCCCGAGGGAAGCTTGATCTTGGTGATTCTATTAAAATTTCTTCTTATAACTATTTTGTGAAAGAAGCCAATGTTCTGTCTCCTTCTCGTAGCCATTTATTTCTAGACTGTTGTTTCCAATAAATTTCTTCTTGTAGAAGGATCCTATTGAGCTCCTCAGTGAGTTGCACTTCTTCCTCTTTTAGTTCCTCTGTCTGTCCAACAATGTGTATTTCTTGTTCTACCCGGTGATTTTATTCCGTGTATCGCTTTCTGGCAAACACGTTCCCAAAGGTATTCTTATTCCATTCCTTTATATGCATCTTGATTCTTTTGAGTTTTTCTACTAATCTGAACATATTAGAGCCATTTATATCCATTTCTCACCAGACTTTCAATTTGTCAAATAGGGAAGGGTCTTTGATCCATATGAGTTCAAATTTAAAAGGCCTTCTGATTGGAGGAGAGGCTGGTAAAATAGAAAGAGAAATGGGCCAATGATCAGAACCTGTGGCCCAAATTATTTCAGATTCAAACAATACTTGTTGTTGAACCCATTCATCACTTAGGATGGACCTGTCCAGTCTTTCCGCCATAGAATCATTTCCAATTCTTTTGTTAGTCCACGTGAATTGTTCATTTTTGAGAGGCACATCCACAAGGTCCGCCTCTTCAATGAATTTGGCAAACTTAAGAGTGGATCGGGAAATTGAATTGGTTCCAGATTTCTCCGAAGGGGTAGCTATGGAGTTAAAATCTCCTCCAAAAATCCATCTCTCCCCCGGATGGGACTGCTTTAAAGCTGTGGGAGACATCCAACATATCTCTCTTCCTGCACTTGTTATAGGACTAAAGACATTGGCACAAAGGAAGGATTGGTTGGAATCAATATTCTGGAATTCAATATTTTGCCAATAGTACGGTCGTCAATAGGCCTCCCCATGAACTTCCCTGAATCCCAAAGGATGGCAAGACCTTCGATGCACCACTAGCATCTATGCTTGTGTAATTCCCTTGTCTCCAAACTTTGCTGAAAAGATTTCAAGAGAGTTTGAGTCCATTTTCGTCTCCTGAATTAACATTATATCAGGTTTTTCTTTCTCAATGCAGAGTTTTAACAATCTCTACTTGTGCGGGGCATTTAGCGCCCTCATGTCTTTTTTTGAAAAAAAAAAGTCACGCATTATATTGATAAAAATATTGAATTACATACTCTATCATGCCAAGTATGGAAACTATTAGCCATATCTCTAGCACTAGAAACAAAAAGCACAATATAAATAATCATTGAGAAGAGTCAAGGTTTATGATTTTCCTGATTTCTTCTTGTATCTTAGTTGACCACTATAGGGTAGGTAGCCTATAACAGATGATGTACTTGTTGTCAAGTGCCCAGTTAGCCAATCCATCAACAACCTTATTATTTTGTCTTGGTATGTGGATGCATTGAATCTCCTGAAGCCGATGCTGAAGCTTACGAATTTCACACACTTCCTTGGCAATTCTCCACTATGGCAGATTACCATTACAAGAATCCCTCAATAAGTTCATCATGATTCTTGAATCCGATTGGACTTTGATCTTTTTCCATCCAACTTTAATACCTTCTTGTATTCCTCTATGGATAGCTCTAATTTCAGCCATGTTATTTGTGGAGATACCCAAATTTTCAGCAAGCAAAAATTGGATCTCTCCATCTCTATAGTGCCCAATAACTCCCATAGCTGCTCTGCTGGATTACCCCTATAAGCTCCGTTAGTATGAATTACCCCATCAAAAGCTGTTATATGCTGACCTTGGTTGGACTGAATGACTATCTTTTCCTTTTTCTTATGAAAACGTGGCATAGTGGCAAGTTGGGGATCCAAAGATAACTGTTGAAATATATGCTGCCATTCTTGAGTTGGTTGTTCAGGTATAGAAACCTTATGTTTAAGGCTCTCACACAAGTTACTTTTAATCTTTTCCCACACATATAAAACTTCTTTGCTAGTTTGGTGAAATATTCTATAATTCCTCTCTTTCCACGTGTTCCAAAGGAGTAAAGAGATGCCACTCCACACAGCTGGAAACAAATTTTTCCTGTGGGAATTGCTTTCTTCCAAGTTTCAGTTATCTGTGCCAGAGAACCCAAACTATTCCATTGCATTTTAAACAACGAAGCTAGTTGTGTCCATAGAACAGAAACCCATGGGCATTGGAAAAGAAGATGGTCCAAAGTTTCCTCATCATGATAACAAAGTACACATCTAAAAGGTCCTCTGAATCCTTTTTTTTGGAGCCTGTCACCAGTTAACAATCTTCTATGAATGATAAGCCAAAGAAAGAAACTTACCTTAGACCATATGTGTGGCTGCCATATACACTGGAACAAAGATTTATGGGGATGAATGCAACTTGTAATGAGAGAAGCATATCCAGAAGCCACATCATATTTCCTGTAGAACTACCTCCCCACCCAATTTCATCAGTTCATCTCAAAATAGATCTATCACCAAGATTTTAGGCATCAAGTTTAGATTCTCTTGCTCTAGCCGAACTGGCCATTCCCTAAGAGGTTTCCAATGTGTTTCCATACCCCAAGGCTTAGAAGAAGTTTGAATATAATGATTTAGCTTGATCCATCCTTTCTCATGTAAGTTTCCTCATCATGATAACAAAGTACACATCTAAAAGGTCCTTTGAATCCTTTTTTTTGGAGCCTGTCACCAGTTAACAATCTTCTATGAATGATAAGCCAAAGAAAGAAACTTACCTTAGACCATATGTGTGGCTGCCATATACACTGGAACAAAGATTTTTGGGGGTGAATGCAACTTGTAATGAGAGAGCCATATCCAAAAGCCACATCATATTTCCCTGAAGAACTACCTCCCCACCCAATTTCATCAAGTTCATCTGAAAAAATAGATCTATCAGCCAAGATTTTAGTCATCGAGTTTAGATTCTCTTGCTCTAGCCGAACTGGCCATTCCCTAAGAGGTTTCCAATGTGTTTCCATACCCCAAGGCTTAGAAGAAGTTTGAATATAATGATTTAGCAAGGTTGGGTTCGATGGATGGGTTCACTAAATGATTTAATAAAAATTATATTATTAAACCCTATTGCAAAGTAACTAATGTAAACAATGAGATATAAATGCTAAAGTACAATATGACATAAGCAAATAAGTAAGGCATCAACCCTAAACAAAGAAGGGAGATAATATGACTTAACTAGATTCTCAGCTGTGCAACTGGAAGTATTCTCAAGCGGGATAACGATGAACAAAATGGGTAAAGTGTCATAAATGCTCTATGTGAATATTAGAATGTAGGGATAAGTCCAGACATGGGTGCCTATGGTTGGGTAAGGGTGTCTGGCACTGAAGACTGCTTCTGGGCATCTGTGACTATGCAAAAGCTCAGGATTTGATTTCTAATGTGCCACAAGGTCTTCATTGTTGTTCCTTGTTTGATCGCCTAGTAGTTGCTCCTGGATCAATGAAGGTACTTGTAATTTGCAAAAGAGAAGTTCACCTACACAAGCCCACACACCACATTAAACCTAAAAAGTAAAATGCAAAATAGGAGTCGAGGATGACCATGACAGTCACCCGAAAAGTGAACTTACAATCGAGTGCCGCACTACATCTCGGACTTCGTGTAGTTCTTGTGTGTGTGTGTGTGTGTGTAGAAATGATGCCATAAGAAGCCCTTATGCAAATTGCACTTAATAGAGGGATAAATTTTCTCAATAATGCAAATGTGTGGATGGAATAGAATAAACTTCTCCTTCCCATGTTGTGTATGCAGAGTCATGTCCCTTGTCCCTTGAATGGATGTTAGATGAATGCCTTAGAGTGATTTAAGCATCCTTTGAATGCAAGCTCAGGTGATACTAGTAATGCTTAGTGATTGGTCTTTCCTGTTGAAAACATACCCATGTATTTATATGATTCCCATGTTTGAATTTCGTAATTGACAACTAGAAGGTCGACCCATAAGTTACAAAAATGCCCAAAAGATAAAATGTAACCAAAAGAAGTAAGATAGAAAAGGGTCGGGGGCCTGCCGGAGGACAAGGGCGCTTGGGTGCTTCTTCTTGGTTGGGAAATGGTGTTTGAAGCCATAAAATATAAACAAGTAAAGTTCGACTAGGTTGTAGGGTGTATAAGACCAAAGAGAAAGCAAGAGACAAATAAAAGAGGCAAAAGATAGTTAACCACTAATTTTCTTGCTTAGGAATCATGTAAATGCTAGCATGCTTTTAGGACCTAGAAATGTACCAAAGTGCATGATTTTGTGTCTACAATTATGTGTAAAATGTAGATAAAGATACAAGTAATTGGGTTAATGATTAACAAAAATGAAAATTGTAGAGGGCCTAAAGGGGTATTTAGGGTATTAATGTTAATCTAATTAGGAGGACTAAAACGCTGTAAATAAACTAAGATAGTATGAAATAGATGTAAATTAAGGAAATAAAACCATAATGTGTAAGAGAAGAGTAAGGAAAAAACTCATCTGATTAGAGGTGATTGTTGTAGGTTGTCGCAGATTTGGAAATGGAATCAAATAGTGAAAACGAACACTCAGGGACTCTGCGAAGGGCAGATTTGGAAGATCTGAGATGACACAGGTGCCTGGGAGGGTACTGGGGCACCCCGGGGTGCCTTGGTCTGCAATTTGGCACTCTAAACACTCAGTAAATACTCAACTTGAATCTGTATGGTCACAAGTTGGTTTTGAATGCTTCCCTGCATGCGTCGTGTTAGATTCACCTAATGAATTGGAAAATGACCTGCAATGCAAAGAGAAGTATCAAACCCTAGAAAAATAAAAGATGCATATGAATGGGTCAGACTGACCTTAGCCGCCAAACTAGTGGTCTTATCACTAAACGTTGCACTACATTTCAGACCCGGATGTAGTTCTAGTGTGTGTGTGTGTGTGTGTGTGTGTGTGTGTGTCGTGTCTTGGGTGCTCTCTCACTTTGTGAAGTAGCGAGCAATAATAGCTATAGAAATGTAAGTAACATGTGTGCATGGAATAGAATGGAATCCCTCCCCCTATAAAGTGGAATAGTAAGTGGCATGTGTGCTTGATCCATCCTTTCTCATGTAATTGACCCTTAATATCATGAAGGTCGGGATATATAGAAAGAAGTGGGAGTGACCATCCCAAAATCCTTTCGTAAATCGGTGGACCGACCATTATGGATGATCCGAACAACTTACTTTTAATCAAATTTTCACCACTTTTAATGAATTTTAAAGTCGGAGAACCATTATTGGGAAGAGCAGTCCTGATAATTCTCTTTGGTTGACTACTTTCCGCATATTTTCCTTTGAAATTAACAACCCACAAATCATCCGGATGGCTTATGAGCCTCCAGTATAATTTAGCTGCCAAGGCTATGTTCTGTGTGGGAAGATCGAAATCCCAAACCTCCTTGCTGTTTTGGTTTGCAGAGAGAAGACCATTTCACCAATGCCCACTTTTTCTTTTCTTGAGCACCACTCCAAAGAAATTTTTGACATATGGAATCAAGCTTTTTCAATATAGTAGCAGGAATATTCAAAACAGAGGCCACATAAATAGGCATAGCTTGAAGAACTGCCTTAATAAGAGTCATCCTTCCCAGAAGATAGCCATTTGTTTGTCCATTTTTGAATTTTCTGCTCAAACCTGTCAATTAACCATTTCCATTCTTTGGGTTTATTTGGTGCTAAAGGAACACCCAAGTATTTCACAGGAAGAACTCCTTTTTGGAATTGAAGAGTAAGAAGGATTTGTTCTTCTTGTCTTTGAGAGCAATGGAAGAAATAAATATGGGATTTTCCTTTATTTATACTCTGCCCTGTACTAAGAAAAGGATTGGAGAGTCTTTTGAATATGTTTAGCTTCTACTATATTGGCATTACTCATCATTGAAGAATCATCCACAAACTGAAGAAGAGACAAAGGTTGAAGATTTCTTGCCAATTTAACTCCCTTAATGTTCTTCTCGTGACACTCTTTACGACACATTCTACCCAGCATCATCAAGAATGATATACAAAAAGGAGATAAAAGGTCACCTTGTCTTATTCCCCTTGAGACACCGAAGAATTCCGATGGAGATCCATTAACTAAAACAACAAAGGAAACAGTAGAGAAGCATGCAGAAACCCATTGAATCCAATCCATAGAAAAGCCAAACTGCTCCAAAACTTTTTTAAGGAAAGTCCAGTCCACCCTATCATAGGCTTTAGTCAAGTCCAACTTGATGAACATTGAAGGTTTCTTCTGAATTTCCATTGAATGTAAAATCTCCTGAGCAAGAACAATTTCATCATGAATATGTCTCCTGGAACAAAACCACCTTGTTCAGGTGAAATAATTTTAGTAAGCAAAGGTTTCAGTCTCTCTGCTATGATTTTTGTAATTATCTTATAGACCACATTACAAAGAGCTATAGGGCGGAAACCAGATATATCTTCAACCTCTCTAGCTTTCGGGATGAGAGCTATAAAGGTTTTATTCAACTCTTTCAAAATAGTTTTAGCTGTTCTCGCCTCTTCCACCACCTGTAACAAATCAGATTTTAAAATTTCCCAAGTTTGGAAGAATTCAATCATAAATCCATCGAGCCCAAGTTTTCCCTTTCAAGCAAACTAAAGATAATCTCCCGCAACTCCTTTTCGATGAAGGTTGGGTAAGCTTCTCATTATCCTGCTGATTAATTTGTTTGGGAAGCAAATCAAGAAACTTTTACTGAGCTGTCATATCCAGAGATTGTGCCGTAAATAAATCCTGGAAGTAGTGAGTGACACCTGTTTCATACCTTTCATTGAAGATTCCTTGGATCCACCTTCTTTCGACAAAGAATGAATATAATTATGTGCTCTTCTAGATAACAAAGTCTTATGAAAGAAAGAGGTGCTTGCATAAAATTTCTTCCCGAACTTCCCATTCATCGAGTTCTTACTTAAGGTTACACTCCTTAAAGAGATCCAGGAACTACCTATCGTACGATGGACCTCATTAATCTTTTCCAATTCTCGGCATATTTTCTCTTTTTCTTTAGCTATATCTCCAAACTCTGTCCAATTCCATTTCTTGAGTTGGACCTTAAGATATGAGATAATAATCATTGATTATTTTTGATCTCGCTACTGCTGTGGGTGCTTGGCCTAACATGTGACTTCTTGTTTGCTTTTGAGGGTATGGCTTTTTTTTTTTTTCATTTTTCCTTAGCGTCAAAATCTAGTGGGGAAAGATTTTCTTTGCCTGTTACCTATCTTTGCAACATTTCAGAGATTTGCTTTTGATTCCCTTTGCTGATATTAAGTAGAGCTTCCATATTTCTGGAGTTGGAGGAGGGGGGCCTACTAGGCTTGCTTTTACCGATCTTGATGGATTTTAGGGTATTTTCAGTCTCTGTTATTTTATTCAGATCTTGATTGTCCAATAGAGATTCCAGTTTTTCTAGGTTGTCTTCTTCTAATTGCACTTCTTCCTCTGTTTCAGGATCAAAATCTTGGATTTCTTGATCTTCTTGTTCATTGTCATCAATTTGATTATTGTTTTCTGGGGTTTTACTTATTATTTCCTCTCTAGCCTCAAGGACTTCGTAAATATTTTTCTGCGGGATATTAGCATCTACAGGTTTTTCCTTGGGAATATTTTATTCCATAATTTTCTTGCCGTTGGCTTCTTTTTGGTTGGCAAAACCCTCTTCATCTTGGGTCTCAGCGTGTTTCATTTCAAGGCATTGTCGGACGAAATGTCCATGTTGGTGGCATTTTCGACAACGAAAGGGCACATTTTCATAATCTAAGTCCTGGGACCATTCTCTGGTTTCGGATTTAAAGCAAATGGAAATTGGAAGGGGTTGCAAAATGTCAAGGTTAATGCAGATTCTGGCATAAACCGCAAGAAGCCCTGATTCAGTGGGTTTCGCAGGACAGATATATTCCCCTTGAGCGTTGCCAACTAGGGCAAAGGTGTTCTCATTCCATAGTTCAGTAGGTAGACCATATAATCTTGTCCACACTGGAACCTTGTTCATATTTTCCAGACTGGGCTTGAAATTTTCAACCCATAGTTTCGAAACAGAGCTAGACGACCCATAAACCATGGCCCAAACCGAAAAGCATCATCTCTAGAATAGAATTAACAAAGGTAACTTGAAAAATCCCCGAGGAAGAAGTTTTACCTGGTTCGAAGACGAGATGCCCCAATTCTTCTTTAACCAATTTAACAAGTCAAGAGCTTTTGGCCAAAAACCCACAAAACGACATATTAGGGCACAATCGGAGAGCTGCCAAAAGTAGGAGTTTGTCTTCATCTTTAATGCAAAAGACTGGAACTTGTTTTGCAATCGGAAGAATGCATCGGGAGGAGCCCATATTGGAGCCGCACTTGCCGCGGCAAGTGCCGAGCACCCGAGCTCACACAGAACCTCAACGCCGAAAAGAGATTGAAGAAATAGAAGCGAAAAGTAGCGAAAAAGTGCGAGCTCAAGGTAATGCATTTAATTAAATTGGCTTCTTTTAATTAATTAATTAGTCTAACTAATTTTAATTAGGTCTTTTAAACCTCAATTAGGTTTGTTTAATTAGTTAATTAGTTATTTTAATCCATTACTTAGACTAATTAGTTAATTTCATTTAATTCATTAAATTAGGTCTTTTAACTTAAATTAGGCCCCTTTTAACTCATTTTTCCCGTTAATTTATTCAATTGAACTCATCGCGAAAGTTGCTCAACTATGGTTATTGGACATTTTGATCCAACTTTTGTTGCTTTTTAGCCATTTCGTCACTGTTTAATCACTTTGCATTGTCAACTAACGCTTTTTGGTGGATTTTGTAAACGTCTTGTTGTTTTTGTTTTTGTGAAGCTAATCACAACACTTCACGTGTATGTTCTTCTCTTGCGCTTGTTACAAGCAATCTTGAGAATCAAAACGTGATTGTGTTGTTCTTCATTGTTTTCTCTTTGTTCGCCTCGGAAAACTACTAACATTTGTTTGCAGGACCGTATTGTGAAGACCATATCAAAACTACTAACTGCAAGTTGCCTCGCTTGGGAGCTAATCAAACTACTAATTCATTGTGTGTAGGGAATCTTTTTAATCAAGATAAAATGAACAATACACATTGTATTTGTAGGTACAGTTGACAAGGCTATTTCCCAACCTTGTATAACTGTGGGAAGTGTTTTGGCTTAAGCCATAAAACTCACTTGAGAAGTACCACGGGAACCCCAAAGTAGTCAGCACATTGAGGGAACTGGCTGACGAAACGGGTACCTCATCCCAATTGACTAGTACACTTTGTGAGATTAGAGTCACGGATATCCTTAGTGACGACCCCAATGCAATTCATTTGAGCAAGATCTTTGTTCATTGTTTCAAAGGGGGTAAAGTAAAGTCGACATCTAGCAATATTACCGCTCTCGCTCGGGTATACTGCTGACACCTAGTTGTGAGAACCGGTTAGGAAGTCACACCTTTCCAAGCCAATCTAAGGTAGATGCCAACTTTCATAAACATCATTTTTCATTTTTCTTACATGTTACACACTCGTGTCATTCATGTTTTCTCTCTCATCCACCTTTTCACTTTGTAAACGTGTCTAAATCTTGGGTTGCGGACATCCATATCCAAACTTGAACACTTTCATTCTCTTCATCAAATCTTGACATCGTGATACTTGCTTTATCACGGTCAAGCATCCTCTTGATCACCTTGATCTTTCATTTTTGCAAGTCTTAAGTTTAACATTATCTTGTTGAAATTTGAGCATTCCATAATCTTATGTCATTGCATTTCACATTCACTTTGTTGAATTGACGACATCTTCAATATCTCTCCCCATCATCTTACATCGTCATACTTTGCAATAACTTTGTTGCATTGTCGACATCCTCTTCATTATCTTTCTTCACTTCTCTCTTTAAAGCATTCACTTTGCTTTAATTTGAGATCATTAATCAATCACTTTCCCCTTGTCTCTTATCTCCACTTTTGTGAGATTCGAACTTCTGTGACGACAATCACTTTGTCGTTCTCTAAGTACTCCCATTTCTTTGTCGTCGTCTCCTTTTTAACATCCATCTTGTTAAAATTTGAGCAAACTCATCACATTTCCTAAGTCTCTTCCCTTAACACATTTTTGTTAAGAGTTGAGCATCTTTCATCATGTTTTAAGTCTCCTCTTGTTGCACTCATTTTGTCGCAAGTTGAGCAAACTAACTTCTTTCGCCTCTTCCCTCTTTACATTCACTTTGTAAAGGGTCACAAAGCCTTTCAAACCTCTTCATCTTTCTTAGCACTCATTTTGCTAAGAATCCTCTAAACTTGACATTTCAATCCCTCTTCCACCTTAACATCACTCATTTTGTTAAGTGTTGCGAAGTCCCCTTTTTTCGTTCCTCTTAACACTCATCTTGTTAAGAGTTAACTTTTCACACCCTCTTTTCATCACTCTTATCACTCATTTTGCTAAGAGTTGATCGCACTCACCTTGTTATTTGTTAAGTTTCTTCCACCTTAACATCACTCATTTTGTTAAGTGTTACGAAGTCTCCCCTTTTCGTTCCTCTTAACACTCATCTTGTTAAGAGTTAACCTTTTCGCATCTCTTCATCACTCTTATCACTCATTTTGTTAAGAGTTGATCACGTTCACCTTGTCAAGTCTCTTCTCCCTTAACATCCATTTTTGTTACAGAGTAGAGCACATCTAACCTCTTTTAGTCCCTTTTCTCTTAACTCTCATTTTGTTAAGAGTCGGGCAATCAACTAACCCTTTTCACCTCCTCCCTCTTAGCACTCATTTTTGCTAGGGTCGAGCTTTCTCATCTTTTCCCCTCTTCCATCTTAGCATTCACTTTGCTAAGGGTTGAGTTTTCTTGCACCTCTTCTTGTTCCTCCCCTCTTTCAAAATGGTGGGAACACGACATCGCAATTATAGTCCCTTTCGATGGGAGGAAAGAAATCCTTTCCATATCAGCTCTGATGAAGAGGACGAAGACCAACTTAAAAATATTTCCATAGACGCCACTTTACGAAAAAACAAAGACCAATTCCTTCTTCGTCTCCTTGTAATGGGAGCAAGATTTCCCTCGAGACTTTGATGAGGATGATTTGAAAATTTTAAAAGGGCAACCTAAATCCCCTAAGGGTCCACCACTTGAGTCAAACAAACATGACGATGAAGGACCAAGTAAAACAAATGCCGATAATAAAGGCAAATCTAATGCTTCGTCCTCTAATCCCAACCAAGCCTTGCTTGATCAAATCAATGCAATGGCAAAACAATTGGCTCTCCTATCCTCTACAGTCACTAACAACGATACCAAAGGTATCGAACACATGAAGAAAAGTGATGACACCTTTAAAACTCATTCTGAGACCAATAACGAGAACAACAATCATAAGAATGATAAATCACCATTCATCCCACAAACCAATTCACTATTTGCTCAAGAGTGGCAAATGATGAAGGATACAATTTCAGGCATGCAAAAACAACACATACAATTCAATTTCGATGCATTGTGTCTATACCCTTTTGACATGGACATCTTATGCATACCCTTTCCACGCTCTTTCGAGACGCCCAAATTTGACAAATACAAGGGTAAAACCGATCCTAGAGATAGATAAGATAAGATAAATATATTGATGTCCAACGAATGATCACAGAAGTAGATCAATGGGACTGCAGTCCAGACTCCAAACAATATACAAAGTGCAAGCGGGAAGACTCAAAACGAGTTCCCGAACAAAAGAGAGAATAAGAGAAGAACAAGAAAAACCCCAAAAAACAAAACCCCAGACAGAGACGGGGCAATGAGACAAATGGAGGAAGGAAAGCGGAGAAGATAAGATAAGATAAGATAATTATATTAAATGTCCAACAAGTGACCACAAAGATAGGTCAATGGGACTGTACAATACAAAGCAAAGTAGAAACAACAGGGAGAACCCCAGAGGGTCTCCGAAAACAACAAAAGAAGAAGAGAGCACAAGGGATGAGAGGAAGGTGGAGGGAAAGGCCTCGACACCAACCCTCACGACTGTCGCCCAAGGTCAGCTGAAAAGAAATTGGTGATGTGTTGCTGTTTGGTGTCGTGGACTGAAATGTTGGAGACACCCATGCTTCGTGGAATGTCGAGCTCTCTGGGTGAACCGAGTGGTTTGTCGTCTAAAGAGGGGGCTCTAGGTTGTGCACGAATCTGAAATCTCTCGTCGAAGGAAGAAGCTCCTCTAATCTGGCAGATCTAGCTAGGAGATCTCCACAAGGGTCTTACCCCGCTTAGTGCCCCTCACACTGGGAGCAAATCAAAGAAGAAGAAGAAGAAGAAGAAAGAAAGAAAGAAAGAAAATGAAGGAGGGGACCGATAAGGAGTCAGTCTACTCGAAATGGTAGTCACATCCCTCCTAACATTCAAAGCCGACAAGAAGTAGCTGCGATGGAATGGCTCCTCGAAGAGGGGGAGGGTCCCCCCCTCGCAGAGATCTAAGATTAGAACAATGGCCGGGAGGCGAGTAGATCTCGGATTGTCCTCTAAGACGTGTATCTTTGCCGCCGAGCCGGCCGGTGGCCACCGGGAGCTGTGAAGGTCTAGCCGGGAACGAACTCGATCTATGCCCCGTAATAGGATCGAGTGGTTTTGCCGTTTGGTACCACCCATGCGAGTAGAACCGGAAAGAAAGATGTAATTTGTCTCGTGGAAATGACTCTTGGAGGAATTTTTCATGGCATGCCAAGAGGTGGCTTATAACGATATCTTTCTCTTGTGCCTCTTTCCTAAGAGTCTAGGAGGACAAGCTTTGGACTGGTTCTTACACCTTCCAAAGGGATCTATCTCTACCTTCGTGGACCTCTCGGAGAAGTTTGTCAAACATTTCTCTTTCAACCTTGACTTTGAGGTCATGATGATGGATTTGTGCAATTCCAAACAACAACCAAACAAGAGCTTTGTATAGTTCTTACAATGATGGCGAGGAATTGCAAGCCGATTCCCATGTTCAATCCCTGAGAAACAGATGGTTAGCATCTTCATCCCAAACCTTAACAACGAGTTTTCCTTTCACAATGTTTTGAGGAAGTTAGTGAAAAGGGAACTCAAATTGAAAATTCCCTCATTACTAAAGGCTTGATCAAGCCTCACTATAAAGACAATGGATATAACCGTCACAACAACCCTAACACTTCTCACGATAAACGTAGGTACATCAACAACAACCGTAATGTTGTCATGATGGTGTCACGGATAATCGCAACGTGCACAACTTACATAACAACCAATTAAAATAGATTAAGTCTAAACCATCCGTCACCATTCCAAGAAGAGAAAATTTTCCTTGTGATTACAAACGATGACAATATACGTTTTTGGGGAATCTCTTTCCAACGTCTTGAAACAACTGGAAAGTGCCAATATGGTCACTTATCCTATCACGTAACCCTTTCCTTGAAGGAGAACCTAAGCCAGGTTGGTATAGACCTAACACATATTGTGATTTTCATCGCATTGATGGTCATCAAACGGACAAATGCAAACAACTTCACAACTACATCCAAGACCTCATTGACAACAGAGACATAGTGGCTGGAGACCTACCACCTAACCATGATACAAAGGGTAAATCTCACGAACATGGTGAATCCTCGAATAACGTTGATTATAAATCCATCATATCTTGTATCGTCGACACTACTCTGCGCACCGTTGAACGCCGAGTTTACACCTCTTGGAGAGAGTCTATCTAGTGCCTTTCAACAATTAGTAAAGGCTAACATGATCGAATATCCACCTACGAGACCCTTTTCTAATGGGGAACCCAATCCTATGTCGTATAATGTATCTGAATATTGTTGTAGTCATTTTTACAGCCATCACAAAGGAAAGAAATCCCATGCGCGCCGGCTTATCACCTAGCGGGCGTTGGGCGCTCACCCGAGGCACACGTGGGCACCGAGTCTCTCTTTTATGTGAGTTAAGTGGGAAACCATCATCTATGCCATGAACTTAATGAATAAAGGTGGAAATGACACATACAATCATCATAGGGCTCAGAACGGCCTCTAGACAAATGTATTCATTCCAACTAGAGGGTACTTACAGACAACAAATAGAACTGCAGCAGAAAGGAAAATACATAAGGATTTACATCTATTCCATAACATCCATGAACAAAAGTGAAAAGATATAGATATGAGCCGAATCAATTACATTCCTACTCATTCATATTTGTAATCTCATTACATTCAATGGATCCATTAGACTACCACAGCTTGATCAGATCAAGTCATACATCACAACAGGGATCATGTCCTTCATCCATACAAAGAAAAATTTATATCCCAGCCCCTTAATACATTACTCCTTTATATAGCCTCTACCTAATCCCACAGAGTTCTTGCAGTATTTCTGCAGAGCTCCGCTCTCTATATTCTCCTCCCGTCTATCCGATCTATATCTCTTCTTCTTTTTCTTGCGGGCGCTCGCATATATAGGCATCCCAAAGTGCCAACTCATCCTTCTGCGGCCTCAGATCCGATGCCAAGTGTCTGAATGTGGTCCTCCATGGGAGCATGCTCCTCCAGGCTTGAGCTCTCCACTTTTTGCCATGATGTCTTCTAGAACCTTCTATCGTAGGGCATATTCCTTTCGTGGGCATCACGTTGCTAGGCTGGCACCTTATCCACTCCGCATGTGCAGTCGGGTCACACTTTTCTCGTGTCCTGCCCAAAATGCCCAATATGGCTAAGTCTTGAAACCTTAGCTTTGTCCGTGCGCGCGCCATGGGTTTTCTTAAACCCTTCCTTAAACCCCATCCTACGCGCCCTTCTTCAACTAGGCCTTGCGCACCTACGCACCTTTTTGTACTTAGCCAATATTTTGGGGTCCCAACAATTGTGAATACCATCGCATGGATGGCCATTCTACTGATAATTGTACACCTCTTCGTCATTATGTTCAAGACTTAATTGACAACGAACCATTTCCATAGAGCTCGATGACGAAGCTCTCAACCGATGACATGTCAACTTCCATAACTTCAAATGAAGAGTTGACTATTGTCCCCAATTTTGTACATACTTGACATTCAACGAGATCACGACGAAGGTCAAGTATCTCTCCCTCCAAACCAATCTATTTCTTCTCCATATTTTCTTCCGTTCGTCCAAACAGACATTGAACTTGTTTCGGACAACAACCTTCTAACACCAAATGAGAGCTTGAACTTGCTTCAAGACTCCCTTTCAACCCTTGATATAACTGTAGACAATACAGAAGAGGGTCCATCATCAAGCACAATTGAGTTTGATTCTATTCTTTCCATTCTGTCTCCTACGCCTAACATCTCTAGTCTTGTTGTCGAAACACAACCATAACAACCTTAGACACTTGCAACAACGCAACCTTCTGTGTCCATTGCACCTCAAACGATCGATCTTGCAAGTATTTCATTAACGATGACTCCTACTTGTCAAGACATCTACATGCGTACACTCTACGAGGTACATATACCTAGGAATATCCTTTTACAACCTTTTCACGCATTAATTGCAAATCTTTCGTCCAATCAACTAATTCACAACCTAGAAGGAGAAACATTGACTATTTTTTCTCTTCGGCGTATAAGGAGCCTCGGGTGTACATCTAGAGATCAATCCTTCTTTTTTCGCACTCTTCCACCCATGGATGAATATGTATCTCAACATATTCCCCGCATCGATAATCCTCTTCTAACATCACATAGGTTTTTCGATCTCATCGAAGACTTATCTAATCACACATCCTTTGACTTGGATCTCGTCTGCCTAAATCTCATATCTCAGGACTCATTGAATCATTTGATTCTCTCCTTTGACTTGGATCCCATATGCCCAAGTCTTGTACTTCAGGACTTATCGATTCTTTGGATTTCTTCTTTTGACTTGGACCTTGTCCACTTAAGTCTTGTGTTTTAGGACTTATCGAATCTTCAGATTCTCTCTCTTGGCTTGGATTTCGCTTGTTGAAGTCTCATCTTTCACGACCATTCAAATCTAATAAACATGGACCTCTTTCTTAATGAGTCCATTTCAAACCTTCATCCTCAAAAATTTAGAAAACTGAAAAAACATAAAAAAAAAATAAAACTTTGTATTAAACCGTTCCTTAAAGCACTTGTTTTGCAAATCGGAAGCGAAAAAGTGAGTGCAAATAATATTAAGCATTCCATCTATTGGCAGATATCTTAATCATACCATTATCACATCTTTGCATTGTTCACCTATTACGGCACATGTTAACCTTGTTCTATTGGGCATTGTGTGTCTCATATTTGTTATGGTTTCTACCATTTCAGATCTTTTCACCTACGCGTTTTGTCTTGAAGCTTACTGATGGCAACTCCTTTCAAATAAGCTCTCTCTTTAACAAAATGTTCAAACTTCTTTACCCGGTCCTTTTTGACCGCCCATTTCAATCCACGGTGTTGAACCCTTGTGTCCTACTAGTCCCATGAGGTTGAGACTTGGGGTTAGAATGTTCCTTCCCAACAAGCACATCATCGACATACAAGGAAAATTAAATCAATCTAAAAATACAAAAAAACCTATAAAATAATTACACCTTTCGTCCTTCACAATCTTCGGTGATAAGCCTGTACTTCTCATGAGTAGTATAAGACTGGGAATGGAGTAAGATGTCCTTACTCGCCTACATTTTGTCTTTGGTGTTGAGCCCTTGTCTCTTACTTGATGGCATAGGGCAACATGTAGGATGTCCTTCACAAAAATCAATCAACAAATAAAGCTTTTAAAAATCTTAATCAAAGTGCTTAATCAAAAATATCCCAAGAAGTAATTTAGTTGCTTATGTTACAAAGAGAACAATTCCTTCAACCGGATCTTGTTAATCAGTAGGCCATCTACGGATCTAAGTCTTGTCAAAACCTATAAAGTGGAATCATCTTGGAATTGGTCAGATAATCTTGACTAGAGATGAGTTACATTTTTCTCATATGGATCATTGTTACACCTTGTGTCTTCACATCCATCAATCACTATTCACCTCGTTTTCATGTCCTTGGATCTCGGTGACGAGCCTTCACATTTTCTTAGTTGCGTGGAGCCACGAGTGGAGTGAAACACCCTATCATTTTATCTACATTTCTATCAATGAAATGGAATGCTTCTAATTATTTGCACCCGCTTTTAAGCAATGCACCCCTTTACCGAGTTGTAAATTACCAAAATAACATTCAAATATGTTTCACAAAATATCAAAAACAATATAAAATTGTTCAAAAATACAAAAACAATATAAAATTGTTCCAAAATAAACCAAAAACAGTATAAAACTGTCAAAATCAAAACATTCAGATAATGTTTGACCAACTTTCAGCAATTGGATAACATAGTTCAATAATTTTGCCATTTGACGACGTTCCTCATGATCGTTCCAGATCATCTTTCGATAATCATTTTTCTTGCCCGTGGTGTATATCTATGCTCGAGGCAATCATTTACCCTTTCGCAATATAACTTTGCTTGGGGCACACTTGGATTTCATATTTTAATCCAATACAAATCAAACTTCAATGGGATCCGACAAGAGTATCTTTTAGAGTATCTAAGTATCACTCCGCTCTTTGCTGATCCAATCCTCTCGCGTTCTAAGTTATCACTTGAGGGCATTCAAATCTGTCTAAGTTCTTGAATATGGAACACATTTGAAGTGTCATTAGACGTCGTTTTTGCAAGTTGTGTTGTACTATTGCAGTTTGTCAACATTGTGACGATGCTTTTGCTTCTTTTAGTTTGTTATTTTGTTGTACTTTGTTTATTTTTACTGTAGACCAATTGCAGGAAATTTATTCGCATCTTAGTTCACATATAACTTTGGTGTGGTTCCTATTCATATTGGGTTTGTTTGCAATGCTTGTTTTATGTCTTTTTAGTTGTTTGCACGTATTGTGTTTTCCTCTTGGTTTACTAAATAAGCCATGGAATGTTTTTCTTTTTACAAAGCATTCGGGGTTGTTTATTTATTTGCATCTCGTATTTCAACCTCTTCAAAAGCTCGCAAAAAAAAAATCATATATTTCAAAAATTCAAAAAAATCAAAAATTACAAAATTTTCAAACAAACATTCACTTATCACAGAAATCCTACAATTGGAAAACCCTTGAAGTGAATCTTTCAACATCTCAACACAATCTTGGTAAAGTCATACCTTTATCTACTACCCTAGTGAGCGTTCCATCTCACATCTATCACTTTCTTCCCTTTTCATGTTAGGCTAACTTTGCTTGGGGCAAGTCACAAAATTGTTTTTCCTTCGTGTATAACTTCACCTGGGGCAATTTTAACTCCGATCATTTGCACAACGTGTAACGACCCAAAAAATTCACACACGTACAACACAGATAATTTTTTTGACTTGCTTCCACACATAACACGACACAACATGTCGTCACAAAGTTCTGACCAACTCACGGGAACCACTTGTTACGGGGATGACCACAAGGTCAATACTTCACACCCAAAAGGATAATACACTTTCGGTTAGGGCCAACCACATGAGATATTCTTGAGGGTTATTTATTTTAAAAAGACATCTTGCAATTCTTAGCTTACGTTTTCAAGGAGGCTCAAGATATGATTCATACAATTCATCTTACCAAGCTAAGTTTATTCTTTTTACACTGAGTAATCATCTTTAAATCTTCTCTATTATGACATTTATTTGCTTAATTCGTTTATTTAGAGAAAGGGGTAATTTAATCCCACAAGGCCATCTATTTACACTTACGCTACTAGAACTTGTTCATGCCCATATGACAACATGGGTTTGCGTTCAACATACTTAAGAGAAGAAAGACAAGGCACCTTGGAAAAAGGTTAGAGGGAGAAGGTTGAGTTGAAATCATCTTCAAGGCCTCATTAGCTATTACCAAGATATAATTGAAACTTGAAAACTTAACCAGAATTATTAAAGATTTTACTTAGGCTTTACTAAATGAGTTTTATAAAAATAAAACAATTTACCTTCTAATGGCTGAGAGATAGATTGCATGGTTTCTAAATTGTTTTCTCCTGCTTATTAAATCTTATTATCTTCTAGAACTAACCATAGATTTCCTTTAAGTTCGTTTAAGAATTTCACCATGAAAGGGATAGTGTTCACTAGTGTAGCTAGGGATATCAAGTTATAATGTTACTTAACAAAGGATAGTTTCATCTTTGATCACTTATGGAATTACATGCTCTCAAGTTGGTCACCTCTACACTAATTTATTTGCAATATAAATTTTAGTTTAACTTCTATAAGTATTAAACAACCCATTTTATTTTACTTATAACACACTATTACTAAGTCTTAGAAAGATTTAACTCAACATTTAATCGTAGGGGTAAAGTTTAACAATACTCATTTACGAACACAAAAAAGGTTACATCAACTCTTAGAATACCGATAATCCATTAAGGTCACTCAACAAGCGGTAATCCAACTTTCTTATATTTTCCAAGATAGACAGACAATTCAAGGTTCCAAAGTTAAGACGACATAATCCACGATACAATATACTAAGACATTGATCCTCTTCTAAATTTTCCACTAGATGTTATCAATAGTTGAACAATATAAAAAGGATTCATGCGAAAAGAACTTCTCAACCGAGGTTGATGTAAAAATCTACAAGTCTATCCCTCATCTACTCGCAAAAATCCATCTATGACAAATTTTTCCACAAGAGTCGGTTCGCGAGGCCCAGAGCAAGATAAGGCTACACAAAACCACCATAACTATTATCTAACAATACCACAAAAAGGAAGCACTTTATTACAAGAATGGGTCAAACCTCTAAACACTATCAACACATCAAGTTATAATAAAGTCTCCATCATGCCCGATCAAAGAAGGAGAAGACCTTGTACTTGATTAGGAGTAAAAGCAACGAAAGTATAGCAATCGTATGAGAATGGCCCTTGGCCTATAAGGAGAAATAAACAATCTAGCAAAACAGAATTCCCATCAAGTAAATAATTAAATAATAATTATAAGATTGAGATTTGATATATAGACCAACCATCTAGAAATTATCAAAGGTACCAAACAAATAGGCTAAAATAATATATTTCTAAAAGAACAAAAGTTGATCGGCCCAAGAAAGGGGAACCACGGGTTTCAAAATTAACACAAAAAGCCATGTATAATTGAGTTTCAAACCGGAAATCAAATAGAGTATACACACACATAAGTTTCAAGCGAAGGCAAAGTATACTAGTTTTGACCATTAACTCAAGAGATTTTCCAATCATTGAAGAAGGCGATGCCTTACAGGCTAGTGCAAACACGCGAGAGAAGAAGGGAGTTCCGTCGAACAAGAGTATACAAAAATGTCATCAACAAATTTTATAACACTAAAGATTTGCAAACCTCCACAACAATTCTAATGTTTGGTTAATTTAAAATAAATTACCTATTTCCCAAAACAACAATATTTTAAAGGCAACCCTTGGTAACATTACACAATCAAGTCACACATAGATACAAACATAATTTCTAAGTGACATTATCAAAACAAAACCTTCCGCTATGAATCCATAAGACTATCAAATGAAAGATGAGTTTTTCCCGAAGATTAATCACATTTAAGGAAATTTCCATCACAAAATATTAAGGTAATTACGTGCATAAAACCTACCAATATTAATTAATAGCGTTAACACTACTGAAGGAGAAATAATGCAAGTTAGGAAAAATAGAAGAGTGCCATCAACAATAATTCAAAGAGGGGATTAGACCAAAACTATTCTAGTGTCAACGAGGTCTTGGATTCGCACAATGAAACCTCGAGCTTAGTTGATCCGAAAAGCTAGTTATGGTTCAAGTTGATAGGGATGGTCAAGGTACTTCTTGAGGATGGCCTTAAAAGCCTAGAAACAAGATGAAAGATAATATAAGAGTCTAAACACGCGAGACGGAAAATACATCATTGCACACAAACCTTTTCATTCTAAAAGTTTTAAAACCGAAACTCTAAGTTTGGCTAGCCCAAGCATTGATCACACTAATCCTCTGACCTTTCTTTCTCGATGCCAAAAGGTTATCAAAGGGACTTGAGAAGGAGTTAACAAAAAAACGTCAAAAGACAAACTTGGGTGCTAGGGAGGAGCTTCATAGTTATCGTAAACTTACTTCCATGATATCGAAAATACTAGTTTGATCAACATAATAACTTGCAACTCAATCACGAGAAGAATAAATACATAAACAAACAGAGATTTAAGGTCTATCACTCGAGCAAGAGAAACATGACACCCAGGAGAGGGCACACGCATCCTTTCGACCAACATCGACAACGATAAAAGCTAAAACAAGAAGAAAACAAGCGAAAGGGAGATCTCCCATCATGACATCCAACTGACAAAATCAATGCAAGGAAAAGGTGGTTCGATTTCACAATAATTTTAAATAAAATAACAGTAGAAAAGTGTAGAAATATCTTGCCTTTTTCTCCAGATTCAATAGGTTTCATGGACACCGCCCGGACCAGCAACAACAATCCTCAGGTCGAATCTCCCCTTTTTATAGGCTGGGCACTCAAGCTCCATTCTCGTCTATGCTTAGCCTGGGCAGAGAGCTCCATTTTATAAGAAACGTCGAATGGAAAGAACGGTGGTCTCAGGTGCTGTCAAGACTACGGTATGCACAATATGGTTTTAATGAAAAATGTCCAGCACATACTTGAAAGAAAGGGACAAGGCCAGACTGCACAACCCTCTAAACAACCTTCCAGCCTGCGTTAAAGATGGGGCACCAGAGAAGGACAGAGACATCGAAAAAGCACAAGGAACAAGGATAATAGAAATTTGAAGAAGAATACGCCTCCAAATAATGTATGCAAGGAGAGAGAGAATCCACGCAGCGTGCAAAACGTGACAAAATGCCACAAATCAATGGGGGGTCTCAATAGAGAATCTTTGTAAATAAATTTCATCAGGTCTCCTGGTAACACTCTCACTGTCACATAGTCAATTTTGATAAAAATATCTTGAAGGAGAAACCCGAATTTGAGGATGCATTTGATACTGAACAGATAACAACATAGTTGGACAACCTGCTTGTTGGAAGCGCTCACAAAGGCTTCTACTATACTGCAACATGCCTGCTGCCGCATTTCTTCCATACTCGACTTGATCCGCATGATAATCTTGAGACTCTCCAGGATTTAGTCTTCCCGAACTAATACCCTCCTCAAAGCCGATTTGTATTTTGACGGCTGCAATGGTATCGTCCATCCGATGAGGAGGAGCCGTGACATGCCATGGGGTGTCTATATTCACAAAGCGCGGGAAATCGAAAGCGACAGAGGAGAAGAAGAACTGCAGCTTTTGGAGCAGTGAATGTCCTTCCCGTGTTTCGATCCCACGCGCTCCTGAAGGGAGAGTTATACATGGTCGAATCCTCTCTTTAACCCAATAAACCCACAGAAAAGAAAAGACTGTAAGCTGAAACCCACAATGTTCTTATCTTTCTTTCTGGCCTGCTGGCTAATTACTCTGTAGCGAGGCCATTCTTTGTGGATCCCGACAAGAACACACCTCGCAGCACTCAATGAAAGTGGAGGTAACACGCCTGCTTCACTAGCTTGAAGCTCCATCTAGCCATCATGTCAAACCATTACTGCGCCCATACGCATTGAACAAAAGAATCAAAAAGAGATCCAGGTGAAGAAAAACAGGCCTCCACCGACTCCCATCTCCCTCACGCAAGGTAGAAACATAATGGCCATTACGGTCTGCAGGGTAGGTGGTTGGGAGGAGACTAATGTCATCCACTTGCAACAAGACCTGCGAATGGACCTGGTCGGCCAAGGTGGCAGTGGAGGGTAGGTGCTGACAGCTTTTAAAAGATTTAAAAATCAAGCCTGGCGTCCTCACCACGACCTATTAATTCAATGGTAGAGGTTAAAAATATTTTTGCGGGTTTTCCAATGAATTCTTAGCATTAGAAATTAGTTGGCCATTCAAAATTACAGAAAAATCTCATTGTCAATTATATTTCCTTATCCACAAGCAAGAACTTCAATCTAAATTCATACAAAATCCTCCTTTGGCATGTACTTGTGGTAGAGTGTGTTAAAGGAATCAACAAAAAAACCTTTAAAAAACACCACTTAACTTAGAAGATCCATAATGGAAGCAAGTACAAACTTTTGGATGTCTCTTTTTTGGATAGTAAGCTTTATTAAACAATGAAAATTTGAGGGAGTTAAAATATTCTATCAGTGGCCTAAAGTTTGTGATTTCAAGACCATTATAAGATAGGACTTGAAAATCAATTGGAAACATGAAAATTAAAGAAGTTCGATGTTGTATCAATTCTAGAAAATTGTAATGTGTATGTTACTTCAATTCTGAATTCAAGAAGAATCAATTAGAATAAATCAATGAATGTATTTAGAGGAAGCTACTAAGTGTCTTCTGAATAGCATTTGAATTTTTATACATATTCTAATAATCAAGATTTTTAATGATTTCAAATAAATTTATAAATGATGGGAACTGACTAAGTGTCTTGCAAAATAGATATGAAAAAAATTCCATATTTATGATAATCTAGATTTTTAATGAGATTCTTTAAATATATTTGAAATCACACTTCCTCCCCATCGCCCGACGCCCCCAGAGCCCCTCCTTCAAAGAAAGATACGGGATAACAAAATCTCTACTAACTAAGGTAAGCTCACAAAGCATACGAAAGAAGATATATTAATACAAATGCAAAAAGGAGTCACAAGATTACTCCGAATGCAGTTCCCATAAGCTAAAAAGGTATACGAATTTTTGTATGATTACTATTCAACCCGAGAAGATTAAATCGCAAAAGACAGCAAGCTAGAGGAAGTAAGAATCGAATTGCCCATTACTCACAATAATTAAAACAACATGTGAACATGCCTAAGCAACCAAGGGGATAAACTAGATGTTAACGTTCAAGGCAAACACGAAGCAAAGACCGACCATGGAGCCATACATCGAATTACACCACGGCCGTTCGACGCTCCAAGAGGGTCATTGACAAGAACTAGGGTAAATCTTTGAGCGGGCATTACACAACGGATCTAACAAGAGTGTCATAAGGAGTTGCTTTACTCTGCTCTTCCAGTATGATCCTATTCCCACCCCAGGGAGCATTTGCATCTACTTAATCATTATTGTGGCATGCATTAGGGCATAATTGATTGTCTTCTTTTTCGAATTTGTGTTGCATTGTTGATGTTTACTTTTGGACCACTTGCAAGTAGTGTGATTACATCTTGGTTCTTTTATAACCCTGATGCCTGCACTTTTGTATATTGGTTATGTTTTCCTTTTTATCTTTTCTTTGTTGTGTGTGTTTGTTTACGCGCATCTGGGTTAACCATCTTGATTATTTCATAATCATGGTGACAACTCTATTGTGCAACAAAAAAATAAGGTTGCTCTAAAATTATTCTCCAAATAACGCTCATGTTGCGAGCACAATTCTTCCCATCCTTGTTCAAATCCCTTCTCTTCTTCTATCAAGCGACTGTCCACCGCTTTGCTGCCCCACCTACTTGAGGGTGCATTCCTTTACCATTCTACTCACTGGGGCATCCAAATGCTTCATTGTCTTCTGATCTGCATGCGTCTACTATCTTTAAAACACTATTACTTCATAATAGCACTTTAAAGAGGGGCAAATGTAGACAACCTAAATTACACACTTGTTTCCATCTTATCCCAGCACATCTTGTTATTCCCCCTTTACGAATGATTAATTAAATTAATCCTTAGTACCCCTTTAGCTAGTTTAATTATCATTTATTAAATAAATGATTAATTAATTAGTGTGCACATTATAACTAATTAAATTAGTTATTTAAATGGGAAAGTACACTTATTTCCCAATCAACAGATCCTTTGGACTCCACTTCCTCATCCCAATCAACTCCACTTGGACTCCACTTCACCAATCCAATCAATTGCACTTCTAGAATCCTAGAAAGGTGGGGGCAATTCAATTGCACGTATAACCACCTTTCTAGATGCAACTTCTGCCAATTAATTCATTATTGCCCCTCAATGACATTTATCTTCCCAAAATCTGCAGAACTCCTCAAATGCTATTTTTAGCATGTGCATTCAACTATCTCAGAACCAATTTCCAACCACCACTTAGCCTTATCAAACACAATGTTATACTCTTACAAATCCTCTTGATTCACAACACAATTACTCTGTCCATTTTGTTGTCAAACTTCTGCTATTTTGGAAGCAATCATCCAAGCCAACACCTGCTCGTAGCATGGTCACAACTTACTTCTGGAGGTCATTCAAGAGCACCCACAATTCTTTCACAAGGTTACACAAACTAAGCTTCACACAACCTTACTTGAGGTTTGCATTGGAAAGCTACAAGAAGGTTTACATTGTTTTGTTTGTCTTCCATTTGGTTTAGTTTTTCACTGTTAACACTAGGTTATGATTGAAATATTTGTTATTGTTTCCTAATATCATTGTATAGTGGGTAGGTTGAAGGAAAATGTGTTTCATTCTCTACTTCATCTTAGTAGCATGCCTTACAGACTTTGTATTCTGAAGGTGTCTTTGGGGGATTCATTTGGCTATTTCATTGTGTAGATGCATGAGTTGGTTCTTAGTTTTGCAATTGCGATTTTCTTTATATATTTGGTAACCTTATTCGAGATAGGTGGGATTCTCTACTTTGAGCTTGATTTATTCTTATAATATCAAAGGTTCTTCTTGTCTTTAATTTCTTGCTGTTACAAATACTGTTAATGCTTTTAGTTTGGATGTTTGTTTTTTTATTTGTTCAAATTTGTCACCATTAGGTTTTCATGGATGTTCGAATGCTTTAACCATTTTTATAAGTCTTTTTGCCAACCTTTTTTTAGCCATAGATTTGTTAAACAAAATGGTTGTGCAATGACAACTAGGATATCCAATTCAAGCTCGACCAACTTATGTTTGTATAAATGCAAAACATTTTAAGTCTTTGCTTTCAATGGGTAGCATACTTTCATCTATGAGAAGAATAAAGTAGGGTGTATTACCTTTAATGTTGAAGTTGCGATCATGCTTCTTATTCTTTTTAGACTTCCTCAATTTTATTCCATGTTACTCAAGATATGCTTCTACCCAATACTTCGCAACCATAGAGTATAATCTGTGTTACTAGGCTATGGAATGATGATTTATTTTTATCCCTATTCCTAAGCTCCACATTTTACAGTTATTTTCTAAACTATCGTAGGCCTTCCAACCGGCATACATTCTTTTGTCAATACAAAGGCTCTAGTTCTATTTATGATTAAGATCAAATATGTTTTCTTACAAGATATGCATCATGTTGGCTAGATTTTCTGCATAGCTGAAAACCTAGGTAGTCATGAGATAAATCTCCCTCATTTACCGGTGAGGCTCCCGTGTCAGATTTGTCAATTAAAATATGCTAGTATCTATATGGGGGTTTTACTTTAACTATTCAGCTCATGAACCATAACTATATAGTTCTCACAAGACAAGTAAGCAACTGTTTAAAGAAAGGAAATATTTATAGAAGAAGTGAATAATAAAACAGAGGGAAGAAATAGGGAAGATGTGCAACCTAATAAATAGATAACAGAGTTGATTTTATGCACATAGAAGAAACCAATAGATATAAACACACAAAATTATAAGCAAAGGTCCAAATCTAGATCTAAAATAACACAAAGTTTATTAGAAGATCTAAGATAGAAAGCTAGAAACAAAATGCACCGTGACACAAAGTTCTCCGGAAATCTGCTCCTTTATATTTTTTTGCTTCAAGTGGCTCTCAGGGGTTTCAGCACAAAGTCTAGAACACAAGAATGTTGCTTACAAATTCTGATCCTTTAACCCGTAGGTTCTTCCTCTACTTATAGCATGTAGAGGGGAAATTACAAATATGAAGCTTTTAGTTGAACTGGCACATGTGGAAGTCGGAAAGGAAACAACTGACAATCTCCCTCCTGGAATTCCTCTTTGCATGACATGCATGATTTGCAACTGAAGATAGAACCTTCTATTTTGCATGTCTGCCACCTATTTCCAAGTAGTTGACTTCTTCAAGTAATGACTTTTAAACCAATCACTTAAGTTTTATAATTTAATTGATCGCTCAATTACTTTGTCGGAGAAATAAGAGAAAAAGAAGAAAGAGGAAAGTCAGTAGTCTTGTCCTTTTTCATATTCTCGACGCACTGGTGATTCTTTTGCCCTTGATTCTCACCAAACTAGATCTGGAAGCAACTGGATCTAGAAGCGGGCTGATCTGGAAGCAAGTGACTGTGATTTGCTTGCAGGGTATTGCCTTTGAATTGTCTTCCTTCTTATCCTCAAGCTTTTGCAGTTCTTCTCCAATACATGCATCGGTCTGATGTTTGCAGTAAATAACTCATCTTTTTATTTTTAATTGCATATGAGCAATTAAAAGTTATGGAAAGCACTCCGGGTGAATGCAAATTCAATGAAGGCTTCAACTGGAAGATTGGGAGAACATGCACAAGGTCCTGGAAGGAATTCTCCATGCACTGACTTCTTCACGGGCTGCATTCGAAACAAGAGGATGAAGCCTTTGCAATTATGGATCTCGGATCTGTGTCTCCGGTGTCGAGAAATGAAGTAATGCATGATGTCGCCGAGCTTTCTCTTTCATCCCGCTTTGCCATGGCCGTATCTATCTTTTTCTGAACAATTCTTTTTTTTTTTATTCGGCCGGAATTCTTCACAACAGTGCAATCTGGATAATTCTTCGATTCGGAGGATATATTCAATGTATTGGACATTGATTTAAGCTTCTTTTCTCTTATAAAAGCACTGTAATGGATTCTGCAATTAATTCGATAAAGATGGCAACCGAACATGGACACTTTGAATTTTAATTATAAAATCTGCATATATCAAGCTCGTTGCCCCAAAATTTGATGTTTTATTTGCATGCAAAGCAAACATGAATTTTACCAACTTCACCTGAGCACCTGTATCACTTATACAGACAATTATTCAGACACAAATCAACCTCCTTCAACCTAGGCGCCAAATTTGGAAGCTTTCAACAGTAATTAAACCTTCTTCGAGCAAAATTCTTTTTCAAATGGGGCACACTTTTTGTCTAGGCTACACTTCTCTGCTTTTGAATTAATTAATTCATCCTTATGGCAGCCCCTACTTATATAATCCTCATAATTCTATAATTAATTAATGTCTTTCCTATTCCTGGCAATTAATTAATTATTTAATAAGTTTTACTCTTCAAATGGGGCGCCTATTTTGTGCATGCTCATGGCTGCCATTAAATAAATTAAATTTATTTAATTTTAGCCTTCTACTTCCAGTTAACTTAAGCCTCACAATATGCTTTGACCTTAGCCACTGAAAATAGGAATTAATTAAATCAATTAATACTTAAAAAGTATTATTCCTCTCCCAAATGGGGTGCACTTTTTGACATGAAGGGGCTGCATTAAATAAATAATATTTATTTAATTTTAGAATGTCTAATTCCAACTTCCTTTATCCACTTTCCCTTTGTTGACTTTTCCACAAGCTTGGGCACCAAAATTGGAGAAGAAATTAATTAATTTAATGCATTTAAAGTTGCCCTTCTTTCCCTAAAGGGGTCGCACTTTTTGGCATGAGCAATTTCTATTTTTAAAAGTCAATTGACAATGGGATTATTTACCCTGCAAGGCAGCTCCGAAAATCCCATGATCCACTTAAGTTGTTTGACTTTCATAATGGGATTATTTACCCTAAGAAGCAGGTAATAAAATCCCATTAATGCCTTAAGTGATTTTCCTTTTATTTCACAATGGGAATTTTTACCTTGCAAGGCAGGTAAGAAATTCCTGCCTGCTTGCTGCCTCTGATTTTCTCATTGTGACTTAAGTGGCATTGCTTTCATGGGAAAAAGTACCCTGCTAGGCAGGTACAAAATTCCCACCGCCTGCTTGCTTCCAAAATCCCATGATTCACTTCAAACCCTCTTTTTCCAAAAATGCGGCTAGCCCAGAAGAAGCTTTTTTGTGCACGACTTCGCCTTTTTCGAGAGAATCAGACCTTCGGTGGCGAATTCCTTCTGGCATAATGTGCATAGGTGATCTCCAGATACTTCAGGCAAAGAATCAGACCAAACCGGTAAAGGAATTGATATAGAGAAATTTCATAGAAAACGAAATGGGAAAACACCAAAAACACAAAACGTTGCCAGAAGTCACAAATAAAGCCCAAGATTCATTCCTGGTTAAAACCCTATTGGTATATGGGAATATTGACATGTAAGATCACAAAAGGCTAAACCGGAGCACAATTTACCTCAAACGGGACTCAAAATAATTAAATACAAATTTCCCTGAAAACCCCAATGACAGAATATAACGATTTTGGGCATCTGGGTATTTGTCGAAATTGGCTTATATGGCTCCTTGGGAATATCTTGACACAATACAACAACTTTTTGGCAATCAACACACAAAACGACCCATTATTTTAAAAGAATGAAATTTTTTAATATGGGGTAGTCTTAGATTTCAGGGTGAAATTTGGGGACACCACATCATCATTAAGATGGGATAGCAATCTCAATGGGCCACCAATATAGTAGCTACTACCATGGTGAATCAGTCGTCACTACTATGGAGAGGAGAGGTGTGGATATATGCGAAGCCAAAAGACTGGATGATGTTATCCACAAATCCTTGGGAATGCACAATGCATTAGGAAATGGGCCACTATTGCATGCTACTTTGAAAAACATTTTACAACACAAATCGAAACTTTGTTACGATTAATGTCCTCTAAATTTCATTTTTTTCCTTGGAGTTTGTGGAACCCTATGACACAAATAGTAAGAGACATTTTTGAAGGGATATCCTAAAAATGTATCCAAAAGCATGATGCTCCCAAATAAAAGTAGAGCCATGTTCCTTGTAAAGGTGTAAGAGAGGCATTTTCCTTACAAAGGTGTAATAAATTAGACTTCATGATTCATAATAATTCATTACACGTGGACCTTAAATTCAGACCTAAGATAATTGTTTAGATTTCTACTTTGTGGGCCCGAAATATGACAAATTTTACTAGCTATGCCTCACCTATGTTATTGGATTGAATGCCAATATTTTAGGAAACCAAAACCTGGATTGGAAGGAACTCCGACAAATACTTTTAGGACTTGCAACAATCAGATTACCTTCAGGATCCATTTGTATTCATACAATCATCTCCTCTAGAGGTGATTTGCAACACAGGGACCCGGAGGGTGGCACAAAGGTGTAGGACAACCCAAAAACTAGCAATCTATCTATCGAGTTATAGTATGAACATTCAGAGATAGGAGATATCTAAATGGTGTTCTTTTATTCTGCTATCTATTCAAATGAAATGAACATTAACAAGACATAAGCGTCAAAGGCCCATTGATCCATAGGGATCCAAAATGACTCTACTTCATCAGATCATCACCAAGACGAAGAAGAAAAAATAATACATGGAGGTTCTGTCTTTTTAGTAATAGGATTGCCGCTCTATGCAGAGTCGCGGTTACAAAACCGCCGCCCAACTAGGGCGGCGGTCTTGGGACCGCCGGTTTGCATTGGGTGGCGGTCCTGGCTCTTTCGGATAGAAAAAAAAGGAGTGTTGAGACGAGAGGAAGCAAGTAATCTGGAAGTGTGAGTACTTATTGGTTTTGAATTGGCCAATAAAAGTGGGAAGAAAGAGCAATTGCCCTTGCCGACTGGTTTTTTCCTCCTCTGGAGGTTTCTAGGATAAAACTTCTTGGTGTTTATGAGTTTATATTCTTTCCTTTCCTATAATTGTGGATTCTAAGCATAAGCAAAATTCATTCACTAGCTATCTCTGTCATTTTCTAATAGAAAGTAGAACAACAACGTTTAATTTGTGATTCTATGGATAATTCCAAAGTTGAAGAGTTTACGATCATTTTGGTATCAGAGTTAACAAGTATCCAGGACTGTGGTATTCGTTCTTGGATTTGTATGACAGTGACAAGATCTAAAGGCGAAGAGGTTTTACTTTGCAATCCAAAAATTTCTACAAAGAAGTGGAAACAGAGAATTCGGGGAAAAATGGAGGAAGAGAACTTGGTCTGTAGAATCGAGATGCTAGGAGACCATGATGGATAGGATGTTTAGAAGGTAAGAAGAACTTGCAGATTTGCGAAGAAAACTTCATATCAAGCAAGACTCCATGGACTCAATGGTTCGAGGCTTAGCTGAAAAGTTTGGCATAGGGAAGAGCCACCATGAGGAAGATTATGGGGAAGAGCATGAAGAAGAGACTTCAAACGCAAGAGAAAAGGTAAAATCTGATCATACTCCTTTTAAAGTTGAGACGAAAGTTGAGATTAAAAGCTTTGAAGGACAAGTAGATGCAGAGTTGCTTGATAAATGGTTAAAATAGTTAGAAGTCTACTTTAGCGTCCATAATGTCACTGAGGCATAGAGGATCACCTTTGCACGTCTCAAAATGGAGGGACACGCTCTGGTTTGGTGGGAAACCCATCTAACCACTTGTGAAAAGAAGAAGCGTCCTATTGTGAAATCTTGGCAAGAATTTAAAGAATTACTTAGAGCTAACTTCTATCCTATTGGCCACAAGACTGACCAAATGATTAAATGGCAGTATTTTAGACAAGGCAGTGGTCAAAGTGTGCAAGACTATACTACGGAGTTTTGGAGGCAAGCCATGTTGCTAAACATGGACTTGGAGGATGAGGATATTCTGACTAAGTACTTGGGAGGACTTCACACTCACCTTCGAAGAAAAGTCATCTCCACAAAGCCCAAAGATCTCAATGAAGCATGTGTACAGGCATACTACATAGATGATGAAAAGAAGCAAGGAGAAGCAGAGCCAAGGGCAAAGCAATTGACAAATCAGTAGAAAAAGAGTATGGGCAAACAAGTAACAAGGGTAAGTGGAAAGGGAAAGGTAAACAAGCTGCCACTACTTTAAATACTTGTAAAGATCCCAAGAATTTTTGCAAGAATTGTGATATCAATGGTCATACTGACGCTACATGTTGGAAGTTGCATCCGGAGTTACACCCAAAGAACCGAACCAAGGACTCAAAGAAGTCCATGACAGTGTAAAGACAGAAGGGGAGGTGGAAATCGAGGATGACTCTGATGTAGACGAAAGGCTGGGATGCACGGCCACCAACATGGACAGCCAAGAGGAGATGAGTAGACTATTCCAAATCAAAATCCAGATCAAGAGAACTAAGGTAAATGCTTTGGTTGATATCGGTTCTCGTCTAACTTGATTTCTAAGCAGTTGTAAAGAAGCTTGGTCTTGAGACTTACGAGCATCCACACCCTTATCCTTTGGGTTGGGTGAAGAAGGGTGTTGAAATTCAGGTAACAAGAAGATGTAAGGTCAAGTTTGGGATAAATTCCCAATATATTGATGCTTTGGAAGTTGACGTTATTCCACTTGATGCTTTTGATGTTGTATTCGGAGTCCTTGTATATTAGGGATGCTATATTTATGAGAAGGGAAAACCGGTATAGATGGGTCAAGGATGGGATCAGCTACAACATCCGGGCACACCAACGTAAGACACGGGTTACTATGGTGAGTGTTAACCAAGCAAAACGACTTATTCAAGCAAATCATAATTAGTTTTGTTTACTTTTGTTAAAGGATAAACAAGATGGGGTAGAAGTTTCAAAGATTTCTAACCAGGGAAAGCATGATTTGGATAGTATTATTTAGTCCTTTTTTCAAGAAGTTTTTCAGGCTCCCAGTGGGTTACCACCAAAACGGGAAGTAGAGCATGAGATTCAGCTATTGCCAGAGTCCCCTCTACCGAACATCGGGTTGTATAGGCAATCCTTGCTTGAGAGTACTGAAGTAAAGAAACAACTCCAGGAACTACTAGACCAAGGGGTGATACATCCGAGCACCTCACCATGCGGTTCGCCTATTGTGATGGTGCCAAAGAAGGATGGTTCTTGGAGAATGTGCATCGACTACCGCGCTTTGAACAAGATCACCAAATATCCACTTCCCCGTATAGATGATCTCTTGGACCAGCTTCAACATGCCAAATTCTTCACGAAGTTGGATCTCAAGTCAGGTTATCACCAAGTCAAAATGAAGGAGGATATATGGAAGACTGCCTTCAAAACAAAACAGGTTTGTATGAATGGTTAGTACTTCCTTTTGGGTTATGCAATGCACCCGCTACATTTATGAGATTGATGAATGATGTATTGCGGGATTTCATAGATTCATGTGTCATTGTATATCTAGACGATATCTTGATTTTTAGTGCCACATGGGAAGAACATCTAACTCATTTATAGCAAGTCTTGCAAGTTCTCAGGGAGAAACAACTGCTTTGTAATATGAAGAAATGTGAATTTGCCAAACAGTCACTTGTCTATCTTGGGCATGTGGTTGGAGGAGGAGAGCTACGAGTGGATCCAAAGAAGGTGGAAGCCATCACTAATTGGCCAACACCAACAGGAGCCACAAGACTAGGAGTTTTGTGGGAGCAATACAATACATGCGGAAGTTCATTCAGGCTTCTCCACGATTGCAGCACCTCTACACACAATGGTCACAAAGAGTAAGGGTTTTGACTGGGGTAAGGAACAAGACAAAATCCTTTGAGTTATTGAAATACAAGATTAGTCATGCTCCAGTACTTGCTCTTCCTAGTTTGCAGCAGCCTTTTGAAGTAGAGACAGATGCCAGTGATTACGCTATGGGCGCAGTGTTGCTTCAAGGAGGTAAACCCGTATGCTATCATTTTGAAACTTTCACTTCAGCAGTTAAAGGATATTCAATATATGATAAAGAAATGTATGCACTAGTTCAAGCAATTAAAAAATGGAAGCATTATTTGTTGGGTAAAGAAACTATTGTGCACATTGACCACAAACCTCTCTAGTATTTGCAAGCATAGTCTAAATTGCAATAGCAAAGGCACTACAAATGGATGGGGTTCCTTCAATAGTTCCATCTGGTGATCAAATACAAGAAGGGTAGTACAAATTTGGTGGTAGACATGTTGTCTAGGCCGCCCACACAGAGAATTTTTCTTGTTTGGCCACTATCTCTCAGATCGAGCCCTTCACGAAGGAAGTTTACAGAGAGGCGTATGCCCGTGACGAGACTTTGGGGTGACATTTCAGCAATTCTGTCCCAAGGGACTGAAAGGACAGGGATTGAAGATTGTTATCTCAAGGACGGGCTGCTCTACCGATGGGGGAAGCTTTGTGTGCCTAAAGAAGAAAGACTTCTATTGATGAGGGAAGCACATACCTTGAAAGTAGTATTTCGGGACATTTCGGGTTGGTAAAGACCTAGCCCACTTGCAAAGGTACATGTATTGCCCAATATGCAAGAAGAAGTAGCAAAATTTATTTGTGGATGTAAGCTTTGTTGTACTTAAAGAAGCCTAAGACTAGGAAGGAGGGTTTGCATATGCCTTTGCACAAGACTACTCATCCATGGGAGGACATCTCTATGGACTTTGTAGGAGGATTACCTATGTCTAAACATGACCATGACTATCTCTATGTTGTTGTTGATAGATTCAGTAAGATGTGTATTCTTATGGCATGTAAAAAGACAGTAAAAGCACATGAGGCAGCAGATCTTTTCTTTGCTAATGTATGGGTGCATTTTGGTTTGCCAAAGTCTATTGTTTCTGATAGGGATTCCAAGTTCTTGGGGAAGTTTTGGACTACTTTGTGGGACAAAATGGATACCAGTTACTAAAGGAGCACAACTTTCCATCCACAAACAAATGGACAGATAGAGGTGGTGAACAAGACTTTGGTACAGTTGATCAGGGTATAACAACAAATACCCAAGGACTTGGGATGAGTCCTTAGCCTACATTCAACATTCCTATAACCGGGCAATACACACATCCACTATGAAGTCACCATTTGAAGCATGCTTGGGATATCTACCTACAAATCCATTGGACATAGCAGTTGGGCAGTAGGATGAGGAGGAGACACGAGACACAAAGGTGACTAGAGCAAACAAATTCATTGAGAGGATCCGGCAAATCCATCTCAAATTCAGAGAAATCTCAAGCCAAGTACGAGCTAGGCACGATCAGCATAGGAGGGAACATAAGCTTCATGTTGGAGATAGAGTTTGGATTTACTTGAGCAAGGAGAGATTGCAAGGTCAAGCACAAAAGCTCAAGCCATTATGATATGGGCCCTTCACCATATTAGAGCAAGTTGGAGAAAATGCCTTTCGACTTGATTTACCGTCATTTATGAGGATGTACTTTGTAGTAAATTGTGAGAACTTGCACCTATATGAGCCATCCATGCTAGATGAAGATGAAGGATTACAGTTGCTACCTTCCATTGAGGATTGCGTCTTGGACTCACACGGCGAATTGGAGGAGGATGTAGTGTCATGCAGCGAAGGTCGAGAGAGACTAGGAGAGGTCCGCAGGAGTCTTGGCATATTGGACTGAAAGGAAAAACACCAAGGCAGGCCGGTGGTACTCCAAGGAGCAAGTGAGGGAATTATTTCCTCATCTACTCCCCCACTAAGCTTTTGTGGGACCAAAAGCCTCCTAAGCAGGGGAGGTGTGATCCATAGGGATCCAAAATGACTCTACTTCATCAAATCAATCAACACAAAGAAGGAAAAATAATACACGGAGGTTCTGTCTTTTTAGTAACAGGATCGCCGCTCTATAAAGAGTGGCGGTTATAGAACTACCGCCCAACCAGGGTGGCGTCCTAGACCGCCGGTCTGCATTGGGCGGCGGTCCTGGCTCTTTCGGACAGAAAACAAAAATATGAAACGAACAGCCCAATGCAGGCTTTCCTCAGGCTTTCCAACAAAGAATGTTATAAATCTGCTGCAACTTTCCTCAGGCTTGACACAAATCGATTTCCATTCTATTGACAATATCAAATATACAATTTGGCACATAGAAAAGTGGAAATCCTATGAGGAAATCGAAGATTTTTTTTATTAGAACAACTCCTAATTCGAATCCCAAACCTGCCATACCCATCTCCCCACTATCGCTTCATCCGTCCACCATTATTCACCCCTCTGCTGCCCACCGAACCCCACATAAAAACTGTTCTGCAAGCAACTTAAAATTCAAACTAAAGTGTGTATACAATCGTGTTAACACTGTGCAATTTACTTTCTTCCAGGCACCCGCCAAACACCATTAATTTGTTTGCCATTCACTTTGAATGGCGGGGGGGATCTAGGAGACCCCCAACATCAATAAATAGATGTGAGGTCAAACCTCAGACTACACATAAGGATTCAAGCCCTCAAATGTTGAAAGTGTACAACAAGCAACATTGCAAACACGAAAAAAATGCCCCCTCTCCTCGGCAGAAGCAATCTCAAGCCCATTCTATCTATATGAAGACTACTCCTTAACATCCATTTCAGGTGATTGATGATGATGAAGCCACGAGTATGACTGAGATCCATCACCAAGGGATCCCCCAACAGTTGGCTACATCTCAGAAGCCCAAAATGATGGAGAAGGATCTCACTAAGGCAATGGAATCCATGCCTCCGACTGCCACTTCAATACGACTCCAATATCACTCTGGTATCGGTATGTTTTTCTCCTGTGACTATGTTGGCAATTTGGGTGTGAATTTGGCCCCTCATTTGTCTCAGACCTCCCCCTCTTTAACTACCTCATTCCAAAAGCTTGGAATCCACTAGTGTTGTTCACTTGTAATGTCCCCATTTTTGAAGACCCTTAGCCTATTTTCCTCGTGGGCTTTTGGGATGTTGCAAGGGGAAATTATGCTAAGTAATTAAATAATATTGCCTGAAGAGTGATTTTTATCATTTGACATTATAAAGCAATATTTATTTAATTATTTAATTATCGATATTTAATTTAATTCCCAAAATGCAAAATAAAAAGGGGAATTAATTAAATAATATTTGGGTGGCTTTTTAATGTCAAATTACCCTTAGAAAGGGGACGCCACACTTAGGGAGAATAAACTATTTTTAAATTATGATTTCCCTCCACAAAGGACTTCGAATTTTGTGCTCCTTGTTTATAAAAGGAGATTTTGGGATCATTGTGAAGGTTATGCTGTGATGAAATTATTTTGAAATCCATGCTTGGAGTTGGGATGCATGCCCACCCTTGATACTTGTCTTCTTTGCATGGGAGAACTCATTGAAGCTGGTTTGGATATTAATTGAAGTATTTTCATGTGCTTTTACAAATCGACTTGTGTTGTGTGATCTCTACTTGCCCTAGCGAACTCTTATGGTGCTTTTGTGATTGTTTTGGAGTGCCTTTGGTGTCATATAAATCATTATGCCCTAGCTGAAGCAAATCGATTTGATCTTCAAATTATTTGTCTAAAATATTGTTGCTTGAAGGGGTCTAAGTTTGGCGAATTTATTGTGGCATGGATGAAGGCTGTAGCTACCTGTTTTGATGCAATATTTATTAAATATCTCCCTCTAAAATTCAGTAAGGATGTGCTAATTTCAGCGACTGGTTTGGGACTAATATTTGATGATTATAGTGATCTGATTTTTATCTATATAGACTACTGTTCATCCCTTGTTCCAGCGATCACTTTAGGGGTTTATTTATTAAAATAAATGATGTGTTCTTCCTTTCTAACAGCGACTCAGTCTGGGAGTGAATATTGAATATTTTAATGCATGTTTGAGCTTCTTTAGATAAGCGAACTGTTAGTATTGCTTGTATAAGCCTAACCTCATCATTATGGTGTGCAAGCATTGATTTTTGCATCAATTTCTATGCATGTTGAGTGTCTCTAATATCTGGGTGCAATGACTGGGATTAATACATGATTTAATGATGGTTTGAAGTCTCATTGGCAGCGATTTGAAGTCTCATTGGCAACTACATGTGGCCAGTTGATAACATATTTTGATGACTGTGTTTGCATATTATTTGGGTGATTTCGAAGTTCCCCACTGCAGATCTAACTGTGGTTTAACCAGGGAATACTTGTTGGTAGAAAGTTGATTGGATTAGTACCTTGATGCATGCTTGGCTGAGATTTATATGAGAATATTTGAGAGTATTTTCAAGTGTTAATTACAGCTGAGTCATGTTTATTTGATGAGTGCTCAGTCACAGTGACTTGCATTGACAATTTGGGATTTGTATTGGTTGGAAGTTATTTACAGTTATAATTGGTCTTCATGTTGTTGACAAAAGAGATCTGATTTTTCTGAGTCCCATTAGTCCCGCTGAGAGGTAATTGCTTAGCTATTTAATAGAGGCCATTAAACCCCTATCTTTGGGTTTATTGAGTCATCTATTGGCTGGGTTTTATCATGTGGATCTGATTTCTAATCACTGGTGGTGTTGTTTGCTAATTGAGTGTTGCATTGTCCATTGACAGAAAGATAATTTTTGAGGTCTAGTGCTTGATAGTGTATGAACAGTTGGGATTTGCCTATAGATCCAAGTTTGCCTTGAAATCTTAGAAATGGGACATTACTCACCTTAACCCCATTGCTAGTCCTACTAGCCCTATCCCTTATAATGACCATCCCCACCTTATTCATGGGGTTTTTATTGAAGATTGTTCCTCCCCACCACAAAAACCCTCCGTTGCCTCATTCTTGTGTCCCTTCTTCCCACCAACCCACCCCATCTGTTTCTGTGCTGAAGATTTCACACAGAATCTAGCCTTGGCCAAACCATAAAAAACACGACATACATCATCCGGGTCTAGATGACATTCTCTCTACAATAAGCTAGCTCCCGATCCATCAACAAGCCAAGCTTACCACTCTTCAAGACTGTGTTGAAAATCTAACAAACATAATCACCAAACAAGATAATTTTTTGGATGCTGTTGATTCCATGTTACTGTCTAAGAATGAAAAACAAAGGCTGAAGGCCACAATGCTGGATGCCGATCTCTCAGGCTCCTTCTGAGATGCCACACTCTTGGATACTTTCAAGGTGAGTGGCTCAAATGCCTCAACTTATTTTACTGTCCAAGCCTCGTTTCTACTCAAGCTTGGGCGAGTTGCCCTTTCCCGAGGATAGCTTCCTATTTACTATACCTCAGGGTAAGTAATTCTGCTTGGTTTTCAACATAGTGCTCTGGCTGTTCTTAGTGTTCATAGTTCTTGGCCATGCATATGTCCTGGTTCACTCTGTCTGTATTTTCTCTTTGTAACTATTTTTGGACCTCTCTATGATGCTCCTTTCGTTCTAATCCTCCTTTCTGTTTATTATATATTTTTACCCTTTTAAAAAAGGTAATTTGTGTAAGGACAAAGTAGGACGATAATCAAAGCAACTAGTAGGCAATTGATATAGATGTTATATAGCCCTTCAAGGACATCCTGGGCTTGGTCATATAGAGAATGCTAATTCTTTTGGAGAATTATGTGTGATTGGCTTAATCACGATCAGCTTAGATTGATAATGTCAAAACTACCCCTATAACTGTGACTTTATATCCAAGATAGGGTTTCATCCATATAAATATTGGTTTTCACTTTTCTCTAATCTTCTGTATTAATATCATATTTTCCCACCAACAAAAAATCTCTTGTGTATAAGATGTTTCCTTCATATTCACAAATTGCAGGTCCATTCCATCACTTTGAGTGTGCAGGTTCTGTACACTTCTGAAATTTTCTTCAAAATCAGAGTTAGTTTATGTTACATTTTTTGTTATTGTAACATTTTAGAAGAAGTACCTATTTTCATAACAAACGCACTACAATACCGATTCTGATAGGGAACCTGAAGCATTTCAATTTCCTGATGAACCTTTCAAATTCATTAATTTCTTTCATTTTTGTCCTTCATTAGCATTAGGTTGTTGAGTTGTACATTTTTTCTTCACCACTTTTTTAGGAAGCAGAGAGCTGTGATGAAGATGATGGCAGTTATATGTGTATCATTGGAAGTAAAAGAATTAACATTTATTTTTCTCTCTTAATTTGTAATTATATACTATTTAAGAAAAACTTTATAAACTTGCTTGTTTGTCCTCTTTGCAGAAGGTTTAAATGCAATTGGCGGGCTCCATGTGAAGATGGATGCTGTTGAAACAAATATTGTAAGTATCGTTATTTCTGATGTAACTAATGTACTTGAATTTTTGATGCTTTTCTAATTATGTTCTAGAAATTACTGTTAAGCCATGGCATAGGCTACAGGGTTTTGCACAACTATTTTAATGTAAATCTAGTATTTGGTTTCAACAAGCAGGTCTTTATCGATATTACTGCAGATTCAGCCCTTGGTGCTGAAGAGCTTTGTGAAGCCCTGAAGGACAAAGATGTTCTTGTTTTGCCAGAGAATAATACCAGGTGAATGCTTCTATGCCAAAGAGATTATAGGTCATTTCATATACTCTGTTTTCTAAAGATAATTCTTTAATCATTTTAACTACCAAGAAATTCAGTGTATCTCATGATTCCTTTTGAAATATTGAATACAGGCTACTTAGAGAGAGCATTGTTTATTGCAAATTAAGTCCTCAACAGATTTGCAATCATATGGAAGTTTAATATAATTTATTGTAATGATATGCTTGGCGACAACAAAGTGTAGACCTCAGAGGCCTTATTTTGATTAAGAGGTGCAAGCATTAATGTATTGAATGAACTTGTTTGTTTAATTTCGAACATGAGTGCATGAGACGTGTTTAAACCCTTCTTCAAATTTCTTGATTATATAAATTTTATATTTTGTGTATGGTACATATAATGCACAGAAGTACAGGTGTTTGTTTGGCTAGTGGGTGTGTATGGCGTGCAAACTTATTTGAATGCAGTTTCTTGTGAGAGTGGACTTGGATAGCTATTATGTATCTAGGCGAGATTTTGATAATTGTTTAGCATGATAAGAAGGGTATAATCTGCAAACTAGCGAATGATTGTTGGGACAACACGGAACCCTGCATGGAATGATGCCCAATGCGCACATATTACCATTGCAACGAGGCTCCAAGTATCACGGATTTGCACTTGTACTGTATTATAATTAGATTTGAATTTTGGTGACATGTCAAGATGAGGTTGCCTCGACACCTTTTGGTTTTTGTGCAGATGCAAAACTATCTACGGGTCAGCTGAAATCCCATGTGTAGTGGTATCATGGAGTCTGATTGAGTTGATGGAAAACAACCAATGACTGGATAACAATGTAACCACTGCATGGCACATAGCATAGTGAGAAACGGCCACTACTTTAGTGGAGACTAACATGGCAGTCAATGAGGTAAACCGGATTGACTTTGGGGTTGTGAGTTTAGTCACCGTCTATATGGTTCACATAGTAGAGTGGAAATCATGACACCGGTCATGTCTACTCTAAGATGATCTAGAGCTGTGCTTCATGTGATTTAATAAATCAAGTTAAGTTCTTGGAAGATTGGAATGTGAAAAGATGTCAGAGAAAGTTTGTATGTTGGACAAAAGTGGAAAGTTTGGCTGTTAAGAGTGATTCTTCAAAACTAATTACAATACGAGATCTTGAGTTGTAAAGATGTGCATTGCTAAGGAGTGCTATTGGGTACTGTGTGACACATGACTGTAGCAATATTCCAGAAGGGAAAGGAACAAAACATAGCTTCATCCCTGGGATGACTGCAATGATATTTCTACATTTCTCTAGTGAAATACCAAAGATTCAAGGAAACAGTAGTAGTGATCCATGCAACAATAGCGAAATCGTGCAGAAGTAGAACATCCTCAGTGAAACAAATCAAAGATGATTGATGAACGCTGAAATGCCAGAACACTAAATAATAAATTTAAGCCACTTCAAGGGGGTAACCTCCAAAATCAATAAGCCAAGCTATGCCTACCCGCCCGCCCCCCCCCCCTTCTCTATATATACACAGGCATTTTTGGTTAGGGAAACCCATAAGCACCTAAACCAGATCATACATGATGTGTGTAAGGCTAGGGCTATAACATGACCTGCCATCAAAAAAGCATTCTCGTCCATGTTTGAGAGCCACCGATGCTTGTGCAGGAATTGCTCATCCTCTTAGATAGCATCAACAGGTTCTTCCATGTGATGATATATTTTTTGATTGCCTTGTTGGAAAGCTGCTTCAATCATCGACCAGTGCAAAATAATAGCAGAATAGTGCAAAACAGCATCAGTGAAACAAATCAGAGATGAGAGATGAAGGCTGAAATGCCAGAACACTAAATAACAAAGCTAGGCCACTTCAAGGGGGTAAACTCCAAAATCAATAAAGCTGAGATATGAATTCCACACTCCCTCTCTCTCTCTCTATAACATATACATAGACAGTTTTGGGTTATGGAAACCCATAAGCACCTAAACTAGATCATACATGATTCGTGTAAGGCTAGGGCTATAATTTGACCCACCCTTCAAAAAAACATTTTCCTCCATGTTTGAGAGCCACTGATGCTTCTGCATGATTTGCTCATCTTCTCAGGCAGCATCAATAGGGTCTTCCATTTGGTGATATATTTTGTGATTGCCCTATTGCAAATCTGCTTCAATCATTGATCAGTGCACAATGATCTTGCTTTTCTTGTTGAGGTGTAGAAGATTTGTTTGCATCGGAATTCTTTAGGCATGATAGATTGAAGATTGGATGTACTCACGAATAAGTGGGTGTTTCCTACTTCTAAGCCATGTTGACAATTTGTCTAGTTGCCTAGCACATAGATTTTGAGTAAGAGCTTTTTGCTTTTCTGCTGCTCCGGCTTTGAGAAATAGTTGCATGTCTGGCTGTAGCTTGTTGAAAACCCAATCCTTGACATCCAAGTTATCTCTCTCCTATACTGGTTTTCCATGTGTTTCTTGTTGTTTCATGCCATAGCCAAATTATCCTCGAAGACAACATTTATGGATGCATACCGGCTAACTAGTTCACTCATGTTACATCCATCCAGTCAAGTGCAAAGTTAATAGATTCCTAGCAGGCTTGTGATTTCATCTAGATCATTACCAGGTAGATTTGTGTTGGAAATTTGTTCTTCCCAGATTAATATCTTGTTTAGTGTGTGTTGAGTAGTTATACAACTCATCATAAGAATAGTTTGATATATTGGAAGTAATTTGTTTCAACAACTTACATAGATAGGTTAGGGTGAGAGATTATAGGGATCCTTGATTAGTATATATTCCTTAGCTTTAGGATCCCTCTCCATTATATATACTTGTTCACATTTATTGTGAATTAACAATGAAGTTTATTGAATGTTTATGGTTTACTGCGTGTTTTGTGTTGTTTCATGCCGTAGCCAAATTATCCTTGAGGATGACATTTATGGATGCATACTGGCTAGCTAGTTCATTCAGGTAACATCCATCTAATCAAGTGCAAAGTAGGCAGATTCTTAGTAGGCTTGTGATTTCATCTAGATCATTACGGTGTAGGTATGTGTTGGAAATTAGTGCTTCCCATATTAATATTTTGTTTAGTGATAAACTTAGAAAGGGATGTGGTTGTGAAAGTCCAACCTCTTCTAGATCGCGAATGGTAGTAGCACAATTGTGTAGTGTTCAAACCCTATTGAGAGGCGGGAATACTGGCATGAAAAACTTCAATAGGGTTCAATCTGCAGCACAATTTATTTTAAACAAAACTTTATTTATTTAATAAATAATTAAATAAAATTCTCATGCAGACAAAACCTAGCGGAGGGATAAAATGAGTTTTAGCATGTGGGTATTCGTCGAAATTGGCTCATATGATTCACTGGGAATATCTTAACGTAATGGAGACAACTTCAGGCAATAAAAACACAAAACGACCCGCTATTTTAAAAAGAACGATTTTTTAAAGAGGTAGTCCCAAATTTCAGGGTGAAATCTCGGGGACACCAGACTTGCTCATTCTAGGTCATTGGAGAGGGACTCACTGGGCCTCGTCCCTTATCGGTGAGATGCGTAACAAAGATTCTAAAAGAGAATGGAGAGTGAAATCCAATAAACAGAAAGAGGCTCCTTCTCCGCACCCAATGGAGAGACATCCTCCTTGAGAGTCCACCACCTGGGGTAAAACTTTGAAGGAGGCCGCCATTCGAATGCCAAAAAAAAATGTTTGTGCCTTGGTGGTTAGCAACAAATTTAGTACTTTGGTTAACCCTCTCTTTCTTTGAAATGTCCTCTTTCTAAAATAACATTGCTAAAGACCCTTGGCCTATTTTGTCTACCCGACGGCTAAGGGGGGAACATAAGGGTGACTTAAGTCATTTAAAATTATTATAAAGTGCCATGAAAAGAAAGAAAAAAATATAAAGCAATTCTATTAATTTTATGACTTGATAAATAGCAAAATTAGAAAAGGGAAAAAGACACATTATAATTTTTATTCCCTCTAGGGAAAAATGTGACTAGCCTATGAGAATATAGGACTTATTTACAAGGTGCCTAACTACAAGTTGGTTGTAACTACATCAACCGTTTTGTAACTATTTCTTTTATAATAGATAGACAGACATAGTCTAAAATGTGTGCAATTTGCCTTCTCTTCATTTCTTCCTTGTATACGTCTTCTAATAGTGGTATCAGAGCAAAAGCAAGCCAAGAAAGAGAGAAGGGTAGAAAATCTGTCACATTAGGGCACGAAAGCTGAAGCATAAGGAGAAAAACAAACACTTTTTGTTTTTGATTTTCAACAGAGATCTAGGGCATGCTTTGAAGAAGATTTATGAAGTTCGAAATAAACAAGTCGTTGTACCTAAAGATTTGCAGCAAGGTTGGAAATCTAAGGCTCGCAGTTAGGGCACAAAATCGAAAATCAAAGGCATGTTGTTAGCGCAAGGATAAAACAGAGTCGCGAATTAGAAAAACAGTCATTTCCAAAATCGCAAATCAGAAAAATAGTCATTTCCGCTGGAAGACAGTCGGTTTTGTTTTGCACGAAAATACACAAACCAGTCAAAGGAACAGTCATGGTTTTTTCAAAGGAGGGTCACGTTTTTTTAGAAAATGTGTAGTCGTGATTTTCAAGAGTCAAGGGCATAAAATAGTCTCGGAAATTACCAAAATACAACACTTGCGCTAGGGCACAAAACTGTGCACATCACACTTGCAGCGAAACTTGGTATTTTATTTTATTTATTTCGGAAAATACGCTGTTGTATTTATTTTATTTTATGGAAATTCCAGTAGAAAGATATTTTGGTCTATCTTTTCATACATGGAAAGTGAAAATACAAATGCAACTTATGAATAAAAATTTGTGGGATTGTCATGTTCGAGCCAATGATGTGCTCAAGGGTAAAAACATATCAAATATAGCCAAGATAGCCATGGTTGAAGACCCACCAGATGCAGAAGGTAGTGAGGACAATGACAAATACACAATATAAAGTTGCTCTAAACTTTGAAGGCAAGAAAGGATACAAGGTAGATGAAGCTCGGTATGGATGGTTGCTCAGATAGTTTGGGAGACTGTGGATCTTGGGAATTATACCCTCACGAGGGTCATGAGACAACTTGATGGAGCTTGTGGATGGCTCAGTATGGATGGTTGTCCAATAATTCGGGAGATCTGTGATTCGGGAGTTCGGGGAGGTGGAATCCGGGAACTCGGGAATTCAGCTCGGGAGCTACACCTTTACGAAGGTCATGAAGCAACTTGATGGAGCCCTACCTTATCATAGCATTGCTTTCAAAGTGAAAGTGTCTGAAGATTGCGTAGCTCTGTTTTGTTCTAGTCTTGTTAGATTGTTTGTTTTTTTGCTTTATGTAGAATAAGTCTTAAGAGGGGGTATGAGAATATAAGACTTATTTATAAGGTGCCTAACTACAAGTTGGTTGTAACCGGTTGTAACTACATCAACCGTTTTGTAACTATTTCTTTTATAATAAATAGATAAACACAGTCTAAAATGTGTGCAATCCACCTTCTCTTCATTTCTTCCTTGTATACGTCTTCTAACATAGCCTTGGGGTGGGAAATGAGTGAAAATGGAATTAAAAAAATCAAAGAATGCTGATTGGTTGTGGTGGGTGGTCATCTTTAGGTCACTTCTTTCCTTGAAGGGGCAAGTCGACTTGTTTTGGGATCATTCTACTATCATCAAAAATTCTGAAATTTGCTTGTGAGCTGTCAGTGTTTGCAGCTGCATTCTCTGAGGACGAAAACCCTCATGAGAAGCATAAGGAAGAACAAAACTCTTCCTTTTGGATTCATCTACTAGTGTGTTGAATATTCAAGGGAGATTTATTTGCTGAAGTATCATATGTTTTCCAGTTGGAGCGACCCAGTCTATAGACTGTTTTTGCATGAAGGAAGGATATCATAATCAGATCTGATTGCTGTTGTTTGGAGCTGATTGTCAGACACCTTTTCTGCTATTTTTGAATATTTTCTAGGTCCAAACCCTCAATTTCCAGCTGTAACTACAGATCAGGTTTTGCAGATTTATGTTAAATAAAATCAGATATTTTGGAGCTCTATTTGGGTACTTTTCTCATGCATTGATCCTCTGAAATTTATTGCTTACTTTTGGGGCAAGAGAAAAGCTTTGTTGGTATCTTGTGATACATTTTTCTTCTTGGGTGCAAGTCGCATTTTCTAATAATAAATTCAGATCTGCATCCTTTGAAAATTTTATGGTATATTTTTAGATCAGTTTGTGCAACAATCCATTGTATACTCTTATATGTCCATTTGGGGACATTACATTCTTGAATGAAGCTCCCATTTTTATGGAATGTTAGAGGGATCACTATCTGAAGTTGTAAGTAGTTTGTTAGAGGTGTGTTGAAAAGAGTTAGGTTGGATGTGGTCTTATATCAAGAAGTCAAATCAGCTGGTTTTGAGTTGAGAAACAAAATGAGCTATTGTTGGAATGATCTGTTTTGATCATCAAATCATTATTAGGGAAGTAGAGTTGTTATTTTGGCGATATCCCCTTCTTTCCAGCTCTTTGTTCTAGGACATGATGTTGATCCTGATGGTAGATGTATGTGGTTTACACTTTTACTCCAACATAAAGTATGCGGTTTTTGCTCAGTTTATGCTCCAAATCTTAGTGTTGATCGCATTCATCTATGTGATTGGATTTCTTCTTCCTTACTTGCTGCAGAATGGATTGTTGGGGGAGATTTTGATATGGTTGAATGGGAAGGAGATCAGGGAGGCGGTCTGGGTTATGTTGTGATAGATGCAAGGCTTCCCTTTAACTCTGTAATCCGAATTGGGAAAAAAAAGGCTTGACAAAAGTTGGTTGGTATACTTGGTGTAATCTGCGAAGAGGAAAAGATAGAATTCAGGCATGAGTAGACTAGCTTTACGGACCTTTGAGAGTTTCTATTTTGAGGCCCCTCTCATCCAATCGAGGTGTTGATCGTAGAATCTAGTTTGGATCATCTCCCTATTTACAATTTCCTTTCATTGGCATATTCTGACACTAACATTTATTCTTCTTTGTTTAAATTGAATGCGTCACATCTACAATCTCTTGAGTTTTGTGCCTTGGTTCATGATGTTTGGAATCTGGTTCCTAGGCCCAGTGGTGCTACAAGATGGATTTTATGGCAGGAATCTACTGTCTGTAGAACCATTAAATTCATTAGATGATAGGGAAGTATGATGGCTCGTCGACACAGATGTGATTCCCAAGCAGCCAAGCACAAGTTAGTGTCAGCCCGCATGTCATTAGGGAAATATGTTCGTAATGAATCATCATAGGAAGAGGCTGCCTTTATAGAGGATATTATTCGCAAGGAAGAGAAATATGTGGCACAGGGAGCACAGATTCGTGTCTGATTCATTGGATTCAAGAGGGGATAAAGTTTCCAAAATTTTCTTTGACTATTTGAAGAGGAAAATATCTTCTGAAAAAGTGCTTGGTCTTCATAGGCCGATGGATCTTTAGAAAAATACCTGATGGGAAGTAGACTTTTATTTCAGCAGCATTTTCAGAGGATTTTTTTACCCTTATCCTACTTCGTCTGCTGTTCTGACAACACAGAGTAATGGTCTTATGGTGATCCCAAACAAAGTGACAACTTGTGATCACAACAAACTTGATTCTAATTTTTCAAAGGAGGAATTATACTACTGTTTCCTCAATGCAGAATGGAAAATATTCAAGGATGGATGGATCACCTTGTGAATTCTACAAGGAAATGTGGGCCATGATTGGTGATGATTTCAGCTATTTAGTAGGAGAAACATTCTCATTAGGCTCTTTATTAGAATTCCTCAATTAAGGTTTAATCAAGCTGATCCCTAAATCTTTAGCCAGAGATACCATTAGTGGATGGAGGCCTATAACTTTTTAAAGCGTTGTTTATAAGATTCTTGCCAAGGTTGTGGCACTTAGAATGAGGAGCATTGTTAGCTGAATTGTTCGTAAAGAACTAACATGTTATGTTCAAAGACACTTCATTCTGGACACCGTATTCTTGGCTTGGGAAGCTATGGATTGGGCAAAAGAGATTGGACATTAGATCCTTTTCCTCAAGATAGACTTTGATAAAGCTTATGACATAATTGATTGGGCTTTCATTAATGAAATGCTATTATGTCTTGGCTTTGGTTCACAATTTGTAAAAATGGTGAGCACCTTATTCTCTTGTGCTTCCTCCTTTGTTTATATCAACAATATCCTATGCACATGTGTAGTGCTTCATTGCTCCTTTAGACAAGGCTGCCCACTTGCGCCTTATCTTTATGAGCTTACTGTTGATGTGTTGGGTTATTTACTAGAGGTATTCGTTTCCTTGATGGTTCACAAATGCTTAATAATCATTTCGTTGACGATTATTTTCTTTCTATTCATGCAAACCATGACTCAATTGTGGTGCTAGGGATTGCCTTTATACCTTTTGCACCGCCTCCTCGGTGCCATTGTTAGCCATCACAAATCGGAATTTTGGCTTATTGGTTATGATGCTTTACCTCCTTGATTCCAACCGAGTAGACTTGTTTTCAACCCAGAGTTATTGTTAGATACTTAGGCATCCCTTTTGGCTTGGATTTTGTAATGTCCTCAATTCCGAGAAGATGGCCTAGAGGCTTTTCATTCGTCTTAGCCTTGGTAATACTCGAGGGGCTAACAACATTGGAGGCTATTGGGTATGGATGTCTAATTACCACCTTGCTTTATGTTATATTTTGTCGTTGACATTAAGTTGGGCGACTTGGTGGTAATAATTGTTATATTTTGTCGTTGGGTGACTATATGGCACTTTATTATTCTATTTCTTCGTTGGGGGTCACCTAAGTTACTTTTGGCGCATGGGGGGAAAAAGTAACTTAAATCATATTATATTTATGTGGTTTTCCCAAGGGGGTCGATTGGGGTCTTTTTTTGGGCCTCTTGTTGCATGGTGAAGTTATAAAAGGAGTGCTTGAGGAGATTTATTCATTCATTCATACACTCACCTATTTTGATATTGGAGCAACTGTTGTTTGTACTTTCTTTGTTTATGGAGTAAGATCCCACAGGAACCCTAGCTTCGGTGGTGAAAGATCAACACTTGGCTAGCAGAGCACTCTTCGGTGGTGAAAGATCCTCTCTAGTTTGCTATTTTAGAGTTTAATTCAGATTTTTGGATCATATCTAAAGAGTAATCAGAAACTCAGATTTAGAGTAAGAGGAAAACCATTTTTTATCGGGGTTTTAGTTCATATTTGGAACAGCTATTTTCTAGGGTTTTATCTACTCAATTCCTAATTTGCAGCAGTGTTTTTTAGGGTTTCCAGGTGTCCATTTTCAGATCTGGAGGTTGGGATCATTTCTATATATTTAGTAGATGTTATTTCCAGAAAATCATATTTTTATCAGTTGTATTCACATAGTTATGAATTTTTGAAGTTTTTCAGCAGTTTAGGGCTTTCTGAAAATTACTGGCAGTTATATATTACTCAGAAAAATAAAAAATATTTTTCTAGTCTTTGTTTTCACCTTAGCAAGCTCTCTATAAAATTTCGTGTGATTTGGGCAAGTATTTTGCAAGATATCTATAAATTGCAAGTTTACATACTTAGGAGTCTTGGATAGACCAATTTGGATGTGGAAATGATAGGATATGTCTATAGCTAATATTTCATGTTTTCAAGCACGTAGGTTTAGTAAGAAAATAATTTTTTTCATGGAAAGCTTTATGGGATACCAACACATGTACTTTGAAAGATTCACAATCCTTGGCCCATGAGTTAACACTATCCTCTACAGATCGGTCTTCCATAAAAGATCTTCGAACCTCATTCCTCAAGAGGACCTATTTAAGTTGAATCTAGAGAAAAAGGATCCTATTTGGCAAGATTGACATTGGATCTTTGACCACCCCATATCTCGAATGACACACATCAATTTTATAATATGTTGCATAAGAAATGCACTCTTGCACTAGTTCTTAATACTAGATGAGTTGTCTTAGATGCAAAAACTTTGTGGGCATGTAGGCTCCATGGTGTGTGGATAGTCAAGGTCTCATATAAACTTCAATTTTTTGGTTGGCTTGTGATATATTAGGGGCTTCCTACAAAGGCTTGTTTATCCAAGAGTGGTCTTACTTGATGGTCTATGTCTTTATTGCTCTAAATTAAAAAATGTTAAACACCTTTTGTGGGACTGTCCTTTTGCGAGATTTTGTTGGAAGTTTATGCAGTCCAGTCTATCAATCGTTTTTCAAGGACCTCTTCATTGGTATGAAACTTTGTTGGGCGACTCCAATACTCTTATACGTGGTCCTTTTCAGAGCATTTGGAATTGTGTATGAATTTTTGTTTTTTCATTATTTGGAAATGTAGATGCAATTATGTCTTCAGGAATGAGGTATGCAATTTGGCTGATTTCCGTCACACTTGGAGAAGTGAAGTTAGAATGCAATTAGTTGCTAAAGGATATCTCTTGATCAAGGAAGCTAAACATTTTATCATAGAGATTATTTTGCGTTTATTATTCTCCTTGTTGCTTTAAGGACAAAGTTGTGATTGTCATTGTAAATACCGCTGTACAGCTCATTCTTTTGTACAATCCTTTGTTCTAAATATTGTTTTTGTTAATATATGAAGTATATTGTATCTATTCAAAATAAAAATAAAAATATTTTGTTTAGTGTGTGATGAGTTGTTAAACAAGTCATTATAAGAATAGTTTGATATATTGTAAGTTGTTTTAACAACTAAGGTAGATAGCTTTGAGTGAGATTATAGGGATCCTTGATTAGGACAAATTTCTTATCTTTAGGATCCCTCTCCACTATTTATTGTGAATTAATTAACAATAAAGTTAATTGAATTTTCATTTGGTGCAATCTAGAACCAAAATCAACATTTAGTGTCAGAGCATGTTCCTCCAAATGAGATTCTGTGTGTTTTGTTTTTGGGTCTATGTAGGTAAAGGTATTTGTTTGTTTTGTGAGAGTATAACAAGCAGTCCTACCATACGCAATACTTTAATCTCAATTTGACAACTGAGCATAGTGATTCTCTGGAAGTCACATATTTTTCATCATGCTTTGATGGTTGACAGTCTGACCTGCATTGCTGGATTTTATTTAAGTGTACTGGGCATAGTTTCTTAAGTGCTCATTATCGGATCTGCCATTGTCAGGTTCCATGCTCACTTGACTTTCTTCAAGCATTTGTGTCGCTGCTCTCACCCTTGCCCATCAAGTTATCACTAGTTGTTCATTCCTTTCCATTAATGTAGCATATCAATTTCTTCTCTGTATATACTTGTGCAACTCTCACCATATAACTCTTTCCAGATCTGTTTTGTCTTGCTCTCTGTATTGAAGCACCAGCTGCGCTACCATTGAAGTCAATACAACAGAATAGACCTTTTATAAGTGCACCAAAAGTTCTATGTGTGCATCAACATTGTCCATCGACGAGTAGTTTTGGGCAAAGTTGGTGTTCGATTGCACTAACGTGTTTTATAGTGTATCAAAAGCTTTTCCAGCTCCAAGTATCACTGCCACCTTGTCAACGCTTGGGATCGTGCGAGTTACAGCTTCTACTCTCCGTGTGTGATTCTACATGCTGATTTGGGCGATTTGGTGTCTTCGAATCTATCTCTGCTTCTCTGTAGACCCATGCTTCATTCATTCACTCTTGTATGATCTCACTGTATTTTACTTCATCCTATCGACCCTTGTCGCCTGCTCAGATGGTCCTCTTTTCCATACTGATATTCTACTGTCCTGTGCATCTACGCCTTTATTATATGCAGAGTACATGTGTATGTGCCGCCTTATGCTCAGCCATGCATGTACCATTCCCCAGCATCCGTGTTCAATTCATGTTCCACTTAACTAATCTCTACATTGTAATTTTTCTAGTTAATGTAATTTCTCCAAGTGTGTCATTAGATTTGTTGACCATACTTGTATCATTGACACATCTGCCTCAGTGAATCATGTGAACACTAGTCCACAAGTATTTCTTTATCAAACCAAACTCTTGTCATATCTACATCATCAATGAATAAAGTCATAGGCATGAGAGATAAAATCTATAAAGTTATGTTTGTTTATTAACTTATCTCGTGAAGAGTCTAGTTGTTGGCTAGATTTTCTGCATAGCATCAAACCTAGGCAGTCATTTGTCAATATAAATGTGTTTTTATCTATCGGGGTTTTACTTTAACCACTTAGTTCATGAACCATAACTAAGAAGTTCTGCAGCAAGTAAGCAGCTGTTTAAGAAAGGAAAAATTATAGAAGAAGAAAGTCAAGGTATTACAGAGAAGAAGTAAGGAAGATGTGCATCCCAATTAGTAGATAGCAGAGCTAATTGCATGCACATAGAAGAAACTTAATAGATTTGAACACACAGAATTATAAAGCAAAGGCAGTTCTAGATCCAGATCTAAAATAACACAAAGTTTACTTTAAAGATCTAAGATTTAAAAGCAAGAAACACAGTACGCCGTGACACAAAGTTCTCCGGAAACCTGCTTCTTTGTATTCCTCTGCAACAAGTGGCTCTCAGGGGTTCAGCACAAAGTCTAGAACACAAGATTGCTTCTTACAAATTCTGATCGATCATTAACCCGTAGGTTCTTCTCCTACTTATAGAATGTAGGAGGGAAAGTACAAATAGAAGACTCAAACTGAACTAAAGTATGAACAACAAGTAAAGATGACATTTGGCAATCATCCTCAACTAACTTCTTCTTAAGTGACACATGTATCACTTAACTAATAGAAAGGTTCCACATGACTTCAAGTAATGGTTGCAAAACCAATAACTTAGAAGTTTACAATTTCATCCGGGAACATAGAAAGTAGAAGAAGAAAGAAATAGAAGAAGTCATGCCAGCTGTAACATCTACATCTTCTTCTTGTTCTGATATCTGATATACTTGTCGAACATATAATTCAGCATCTTTCCATCTGTTTTAGCTCTTTGCTTCCTTTTACATCTGAATTGCGCAGAATCCTTCATTGACACTTTCTTTGCTGCTGCTTCCACTTCTTCCAAACTTGGCCCAAATCTCGCATGATATGCTGCGGTGTCACCCCCTCTTGATAGAGTTCATCGTGAAAGGCTTGGTAGCTTTATCAATTCTCTTTTGTACCATCAGAAGAGAACTTTCCAGGGAATCATGCACCTCGTTAGAAACAATCCGCACGTATGAAGTAACACCTCCATCCACTCTTTCCTCAGTGAAAGAAATGATCTTGTCCGTGAAAATCGATGTTCTACTCTCAGCGCTGCTGCATCCTTTTCAACAAAACTCTGCGATCTCCAAACGGAAGATCTGCAAACTCTAAATTGCTTCCCCTTCTCGGTGATCCATCCGGCACAATTTGTTCTGCAACCAATACATCTCCCGGCAGCTTGTTGATCTCGGCCAAAATACTCAGGTTACTCTCTGCAACTGTATTCATTCCTTCTATGCTTTCTATCAGTTGCTTTAGTTGATTTGCTGCATCGTTCATAACCTTTAGGCGGGCTGGCACTTCCCCAAGTTGCACAGAAGCTTGACGAATAATCAGATCCTTCCATTCGTCAATAGCCTTTACTTGATTGCTTGCATCTTCCATTTCTGCATAAGATGATCACTCACTGCGCGAAATGGGCTGAGCGAAAAAGGTTTAGCACCTTGGCTATGATCTCACATAATTGAGATATTTGCTTCTGCAGCTCTTCTTCTTTCTCCACCTTTTCTTTGTCGAGCCTAAGGAACAAGCATCCGGCAACGTCTGCGTGTCTGCTTGATCCTTCGGTGGTAGCTTGGCCAGAGTGGTATTTTGGTCACCGTCACATCTTCTGCCGTGAGCTCCTCTTCTACCTTTCCTTCCGCCGGAATTGATATCTCAACAAACTTCTCTCCCGAATCCTGATGATCAACCTAGAAGTTGCTTTAGCAACTTTAGGCCTTCTGTCTCTTACTCGCTCGGATCACGAAGTAGGCTGCAGTCATCATGTTCCTCTAAGTTCATCTCTACTCTTGCTTCGGAACCAAGCTGCAAGCTAACCATTCCGAGAAATTACTTCTCGGAGAGTGAGAAATCGGCCCAGTGCACTACCATCTCCCGCTCTGCATCCTCTCCATCGAAAGTGCCACGATATCATGGCTGCCATCTTTTGAAACATCCAGGACAAAGCTCTTTCGAACTCCGTCATCTGCGGCTTTGACATCTCCTCTGGAGCGGGTCTTGAGCAAGTGGCTGCGGAGAGAAGATGAACGTCGCTTGGTTTGATGAAGGCATGGAAGCATCCTGGCTGCTTGTGTGTGCGATAGTTGGTGATCCTCTGAGTCTTTGGAGAAGTCGGAGTCAAAGCTATGGTCGTAGAAGTGGTCTTCTCTTTCTCTTGAGATCTTACGTGTACTTTCACTTCTCGGACCTTCTGCTGCTTTCTCCTTCATGCTTTCGTTTGAGGAATCTCTGCGCCCGAAGTTGCCGTGATTTGATTCATCAATACTTCATCAAGCGAATATCCCTTCGTTAGCGACCATTTCGAAGTACTCACCAACACGACTCGGATCTCTCTTCTATTGTCTTTGCGGCCATCCATTGCTATCCTGCAGTATAGCTTTATCTCCTCCCATTTGATGGTAAGTGTCAAGTACCACGTTCCCATCATCTTTAAGATCCGCAGGTATCCGCGCTAGTCCAAAGTCAAATACTTGCTTTGCCGATAGCCTGCTGAAATCTTTCTTTCTAACCTCGTACTCACTTCTGCACTTCATCCAGAAATCTTCTAACGAAGGCACATGTGCGTACTCCTGGGAGATTGTCTTCCTGGCTATTCCAAATGGATCGAAATTAAGCCGCGCAGGGAAGAACTCTTGCTCATACTCGGACAACATTTGTGCTTCCATCCCTCGAGCTCTGTGAATGCTTGATCTGGCTGTAATATCCACGGTGAGTGGGAAGAAGCCCGTAGACTTGTGCCGCTTCGACTGAAGGTCGTGTAACTCCACAAGTTGCTGCTCGGCTCCATGTAGCGATCAATCATCACTCGGGTACCTTGGCATCTTTATTGGTTCACCTGAAAAGCTCGTAACCCTGAGGTATGTGAAATCTGCAAACTGGATGAATACACTGCCAATCTTGGACACTGCTTCCCATGCTTCCTTGCTTACCCTGTGAGTCTTCAAGTCTTTGTCTAACTGCGGATGAAATCGTAGAAGAAGTCATCGTTGATCACTTTGAAGTCCTTCTCGCACGAGTGCATGATGGTGGGTAGCACTCGAAAATGGGATCCTTGGAAAGAATACCACATCTATCCGACTTGGAAAAGACACCTGTGAAGGCTGCGGCATACACCAAGTATGAAGTCATCTTGAAGGCTGAAGAAGTACGCTTCACGTTCATGATTGCTCACCGATGTTCTTTGCTTAATAATTTACGACCATTGATTATAGAATCAACCTTGTTGATTTGATGGTCTGATGAAAGCATACATCCATGTCCGGAAAGTGTAGGCATTCGCTTCACCATTGACTGCATAGCATTTGACAATATCATCCGCCTCCTGCACCAAATTGGATCGTGGAAGAGTTCTCGGGAACTTGGAAGGGGATCTAGGCTTCTTCATGAACCGGCATTTATTCATGATGCTCACACGATCGGCTCTATGCTTTTCCCACCTCTTGTCGGCATCACGAATGCTAATAGAAGTCACCACCTTTAAATCTTTGGAATCTTGAGACAATAATTGAAGAATTACGCATCCAAGCGAATTATTGTCTTTCCCATGACATCACGCATGCGATCTGGATGAAGGATGATAAGATCTAGCACACTCCATCACAAACTCGCGCAATTGGGTGTGCGGGGAAAGGCTGCATTTCGAATAATTCCACTACTTTTGACCGCATGCATGAGTGAAGTCTTTCCAGCTTCTGGATCTGTCAATCAAATCGAGAAAGAGGTTACGGGCCTAGATCAGTGTCTCCTATGTCGAAAGTTTGGAAGCAATGCATGAATCCATCGTGCTCTCTTTTTCATCTCCTTTTGCCATGGCTTTATCAATCTTTATCTGAATAATTCTTTTTCTTCTAACTTGGCGGATTTCTTCAATCTTTGTGCGAGATCTGGACATTCTTGATTCGGAGGATATTTGCAATGTATTGGACATTGATAAAAACTCCTTTTCTTTTATAAAGCACACATAATGAGTTCTGCAATTTATTGAGACAAAAATGGCCACCGGAGCATGAATAGTGAATTTAAATTATAAAAATCTGCACTTTTCAAGCTGCTGCCCCAAAAATTGGTGTTTAATTTGCACATAAAGAGCATGAATCCTTTGATCAACACACGAGCTCTGTAACACACTGTGAAAACAACTATGCGAGACGAAGATCAACCTTCTCCAAAGCATGCGCCAAATCACGGAAGCTTTTAGCCTTTGTTAGCACTTTATCAGAGCAAAATCCTTCCTCTAATGGGGCGCACTTTTCCTTCTTGCTGCAATTCTTAACCTGTGAATTAAATAATTCATCCATATGGCTGCCCATGCTTATATAACCTTCACAATTCTATAATTAATAATTGCCCTAACAATTAAAGGCAATTAATTAATTAAAAATCATGCTTTTCTCTTTTAAAAATAGCATGTTTAAGGACAGCCATCCAATAAATTAAATTAATCCAATTTAATCCTTCACACAGCACTTCACTCAAGCCCCACAGTGTGCTTTGACCATAGCCACTGAAAATAGAAATTAATTTAATGTTTTAATGCTTCAAAAAACATTAAATAATGCCCAAATAGGCGCACTTTTTGAGAGAAGGGGGCAGCCACTAAATAAATTAAATTTAATTAATTTAATTCCTTTCTTTTATTCCTTCTTTGACTTTTTGACCTCCTCAAGCTTGGGCGCACTTTTTTAAGAAGAAAGATTATTAAAAATAATCAATTTAATCTTTTAATCCATCACCAAAGGGCGCACTTTTTTGCACATGTAATTCTATTTTTAAGAATTTTTCCATAATGGGATTCTTTACCCTGCCAGGCAGGCACCAAAATCCGTGATCCACTTAAGTGATTTGACTTTGACAATGGGATTCTTTACCTGCAGGCGAGGCACTAAATCCCATGATTTCACTTAAGTCACTTTCCTTTTATTATATCATGGAAATTTTTACCTGCAGGCGAGCAATAAATTCCCACACTGCTGCGACCTCTATTTTTCCCACTGCAGCTTAAGTGACTTTTATAACACGGGAAAAAGTACCCTGCCAGGCAGGTATACAATTCCCATCCTGCCTGCGGCTTATATTTTTCCCATCGCAGCTTAAATCCTTTGTTTTCCAAAAATGCGCCCATCCCATGAGGGCTTTTACTAATGCTGCGACTTCGCTTTTTCCCAGTGATCCAGACCTCCGATGATGACTTCCTCCGGGCAAAATGTGCGTGTATGTTTTCCAGTTGCTCCAGGCCAAAAATCGGGCTTACCCGGCGAAGGAGTTGTTCCAGAGAAATTTCACAGAAAACCAGAACGGACACCACAAAAACACGAAAAATTGCCAAAAGTTACAAATAAAGCCCAAAACTTAAAATAAGTTAAAATCCTTCTGGTATATAGGAATAATAACATATTCGCTCATAACGGAGTTAAAACGGAGCGCAAATAGCCTCATACGGGGCTCAAAATAATTAAATACAAATTTCCCATGAGACAAATCCCGGCAATGAGAATAAAACAATTTTGGGCATCTGGGTATTTGGCGAAAAGGGCTAATATGGCTCTTTGGGATTATCTTGGCAATTGTCTGAGAACTTTCGAGGCAATAAAAACAACAAATGACCCACTATTTTAATCTAATCAATCAAAATAAATCAGTCATGTCATAACTGTCAGAGTCTAGTAGTGTCAATAAGATAGTCATGTATGTCGTCAATATCGAAGTCAAATTTTACTCTCCGTGTAGTAGGCCCATTTTCAGTGACCTGAACATCCAAATTGGAGGTGTGTCAATCTTACGGAGGGGGAGTTTTCTTTCTAAAAATGACATGCAATTGTGCTTCAAAGATGTATTTGATTCAATAAGCAACATTTTGATGGAGGTTGGAGGCAACGGTGGCGGAGTTGAAACAATATCTTCGAGTTCGCCGCTTTCACGCAGAGGTGCGCACACCGCTTTAGTGGCACAATCAAATTGCGCAAAACCGACTAAAGTTGGGGTCGGTCTCAAGTGGCGCATGGTGACCACCTTATACCATTCTTGAGTAAGTGACAATAATCACGAATGGTGGCTGCTTACATGACAATGAGGACCTATTCCTCATCCTAATTTTTTTGTTTCTTTGTGGTGTGATCCCATGTTGTCGTATTTTGGAAAATGTCCATGTCGAGTTTTGCAACAAAATGAGTTGTTGATCGAAGTTGTTGGTGCGATTGATGTGTTCCCAAGGATTGGTTGATGGGTCCCGGTCTTGGTTGATGTATTGCCGTCCATTAGATTCGATTGATGTATTCATGTGGATTAGTTGATGGGTCCTACTCTATGGTCGATGTGTTCCCATGTGCATCAAGAACATGCTTGCTTTAGTTCTCAAGTAGTATTTTTCCCATGTTTGCACTAGAGGAGGGTGGGGGAATAATGGAAATTAGTGTTTCCCATATTAATATTTTGTTTAGTGTGTGATTAGTTATACAATTCAAGATAAGAGTAGTTTGATTTATTGTAAATTGTTTTAACAATTCACGTAGATAGGTTTGAGTGAGAGATTATAGGGGTCCTTGGATTAGGATAGATTCCTTATCTTTAGGATCCCTCTCCATAGATATATGCTTGTTCACGTTTATTGTGACTTAATTAACAATAAAGTCAATTGAATGTTTATTTTGTGTAACTATCTGAACCAAAATCAACGGTATGTAGTAATGTGAGACCGGATGCTCCTACTAGGTATGTTAGCAAAGCAGATTTGGATGTTCCTACTATTTGGTCATGAGAGAGGACATATTGATATACCTCCTAGGAAAACTGTAATATCCACGAAAAGAAATTTCTAGCAAATTTGGATATTTTTGTTAAATCCTAGAGCAACAATGTGTAAAAATGAATTTTTGCAACAACAACAATAATCTGAATTTTATAAATAAAAACAACGAACCAATATGGGAAAAAAACAGTCTTTTTATTTATTTATTTCCAACTAGATCCAATAAAACAATACCGATTAATACGAATACAATTGCTGGAGCTGAACTCGCGAACAATTACACCACTGAAAGACCTTTACTGTCGCTTAATGGAATTGCCTAGGCCGAGAAGTGGGGATTTCGTCCCAACTCCATATGCAAATGAGGGTTTTCGTCCTTTGTTGCTATTTGCGAAGTAAAAGCTACTTGCAAAAAAGAAAATAATTCATAAATTTCCAAGATGTCCTTCTAATGATCCCCAAATATGCCTTTATAACTTCCCTTCCTTCTTCCAAAGTTGTTGCCCCCTTCTGGTTTACATGTATGCTCACAAAAACAATTAAAATAATTACTTTATTCCCCTCAATTTGGCGCCCCATCCTAATAATAGAATTAAATACGTTAAAAATACTTTATCCACCTCTTATCCTAAAAATAGGATTTGTTCCTCATGCAACCCATTCTATACTTGGCGCTCCCATTATAGAATGCTTTATTTAATTAAAAACTTTGACTTTGGCACCTTATAATAGAAGTACATGCTTCTATTATTATTTTATTCTATTTCAGTTATTTAAATGTAATTTAAGTGTCCCTTTTCCAAATAAAATATGACATTACCTTTGGACCACTTAATTTATTTTTCCTCTTTTAATGCAATGTCCCCAAATGGACATTTTTGACCCCAAATGGATTTTAGGCAAACCCTAACCACTAAATGCAATTTATAGAAAATATACCAATATAGTATCATGCAGATCTGAACTTAAATAAAGAAATGCGAGTAGGGATGAGAAAGAAATGCGAGTAGGGCTGAGAAAGAAACTTAAGGAAACCAGAGGGTAACTCAAGCCATTTGCACCATGAACTGATCCAATAGATTTATGAAGCCAAATTACATAGATAAAACCAGAATTGGAATCAAAAGGAGGCTGGAAATAAGTTATTAAAATTCTACAGAACACTTGTCTCGACACAGCTGAAAGTGGTTTTTCTCCACACCAAAATACTGAAATTTGGACAGCTTGATTTTTAAAAATGGGATATAATAGCGGCGGCTAGAACAGCTCTAAAAGAAGTCACCAAACACCATTAACAACTCCTAGAGTGGTCGCTCCAATTGGAAAAGGGCATAGAAAAATGATAGCAATTTTCTCTTCAAATCCTTGCCAAAAATCTGCAACCTTATTGCCTTCAACTACTGGAAAATACTGAAATAAATGCTTCAACCAATGATCCTCAATGGAAACTCCAGGGTGAAGAATCCTCACAAACTAGAGGAAGGGTTTTCGTCCTCATGAGTGAAGATGCAAGAAAAATTGCTCTACACACAATCATAAATAAGAGAATAATCAAGCTCCCCTCTCCAAGCAAGTTCACTTGCTTAAATAGAAGAATATGGCTCAAATGGCCACTCCCACAACTAATCATAATTTTCCCTTCATTTAATACTTTCTCCCACTTACTTTTCTCTCCCTAGGAAAGTCGCATTTTCCCTTAAATTATTTTTGCTAAATGCCTTTTACCTTTTTTGCCTTTTTATATTTTATTATAAGTGTTTTATAATATTTTCTTTTATTTATTTGCACTTTATAATAAACTATCATAACTTAAGTCCCCCTTAAGTATATTCTTTAGTCGTCGGGGAGACAAAATGGGCTAAGGGTCTTTAACTGGGAAAGGGATATTACAATCCTCCCTTCCCAAAATTGTTTGCCCTCAAGCAATTGTAACTTATCAGTTCAAGTGCCAAGTGCACGAGACATAACATGCTAAAGTGATCCAAAATCCTTACACCAATACCTATCAAATGAGAGCTCTTGCCAAAATATGTAGCTCTCATAATGCCCACAATTATGAAATTGGAACAGAGGATCCACATGTTCCATATTACACTTTGTATTACCATACTTCTTATGAAGAAAGCAAATCTGAAATGATTTGATATGCAACAATAAATTTGACGCATGTTCATTCCTACCATACCTTGGAGTACCATCAAGATCTTCATCATTCATTGTCTTCAGAATTACTTGACTTCGCTGCACCAAATCCTTGGCATTCTTGTCCTTAATAGGAGGAATGCCATCATGATAGAACTGTTGTAATAACATAGTATGATGATGCAATGAATCCTTTACTACTACTAACCTCTTTATAGAGAATATCATCAAAAATTTTACCTTCAGTTGCTGATTTGGAAACCTCCAAAACAGCACCATCCCTATTGTGACTCGTGCTTTCAGACACTACACAAGCAATATTTTAATCTTCCAAACATCCTTAGCAATTCGCTAGTTGGGAGAAGAGCTAATATGATTTCCAGATAGCAACTGCATAATGATTTGTGAGTCTGCTTCTATTTGAATCTTTTGCCATCCAACTTTTAAAGCTTCTTGCATGCCTTTATAAACCACTTTCACCTCCGCAAGATTATTAGTAGTAATGCCCAAGTTCTCGGAAAAAATGAACTGCACATCCCCTTGTTTCTTCCAACTCCTCCCATAGCTGCTCTTCCTAGATTTCCTCTAGAAGCCCCATCTGTATTCAGTTTTCCAAAGCCCAATGGAGGGGCTTCCGAATGATTGTCTCTGACAATCCTCTTTTTAATATGAAAACAGGGCAAAGAAGCATCCCTAGGATCAAGAGATACCTGATTGCATATATGTTGCCATTCCGCCGAAAGAGTTTGAGGCAAGGATATTTTGTGTTTTAGACTTTCAGCTATATTGATTTTAGTTTTTCCCAGACATAAGATACATCTTTGCTGATTTGCTGGAATATTCTACTATTTCGTTCTTTCCAGATATTCCATAGGAGAAGAGACACACCACTCCATAACACCGGGAGAAGATTTTGTCCCTTAGGGAGGAGTCTCTGCCAATCTCTAAAAACTTGTTCAAGGGAAACAAAATCATTCCAATGTAACTTAAACAAAGCAGCAAGATGTTTCCACATTGGATTAACCCAGGGACAAAGGAAAAAGAGATGAATAGAAGATTCTTCATCTTCCAAGCACAAAACACATCTGAAAGGGCCATTATATCCTTTCTTGATAAGAGAATCACAGATTCTTAAGATTACTATGCAAGCAATAAGACAAAATAGCACAGAATGTGCAGTAGCTCTCACTTAAACAGCTGGTGTGTTCGGCATAATGTAACGGCTGATAACATTCTCACATGCACAAAAGTGGTAAACAACTGGCACATTCTAATGATCAACGACAAACGCATTGGCTTTATAAACTCTTCCATGCAGTATGCTGCTGATACAAAGGCAAGGTGCATATAGATGTACAAGTCCATCAAGCTTGCATGCAAATGAAAGATTTGGCTGTTTAGATAATAGAACACAAGCTAGGTGTTCCAGAATAGAGTGTCTCAGCTGCAATGGGAAAATAAGGAACTGAGAGAGGACAAATGACAATTGCGAAGTACAATGCAACAAAAAGACTGTTGAATCAAACAAAGGAAACTCACAAAGGATATAAAGAAGAGAATGCCAAGTTAGCACAAGGCATGAACCATTTGTTTGCCCAGCAAAAAGAGATTAAGGTAGCATGAACAAGCTGTTATAGACCAACATAAGGTCCAACTTCATTTAGATAATACTTTTGCTATGCTGACCAGTGTATTGGATGTGGACAAAGGCTTGGAGGAAATAATCCCAACACATTCACAAGCTTCTGTGGGATCTATGTTCAAGTGACAAAATTGCATCAATTAAGGAGTTTATAGGAAAAGCCAAATCCTAGCAGGTACAGTTGCAGCAGCAGACATTTCACTTCAAGGAAGAGCTGAACTAGACCAATGAGTCAGCCATCGGCACAAGCACCATTGGTCTAGTAAGATCCTCCTAATCCCGTGGTTGAATGAATTATGTCAGTTAGGAGACCGACTAAAATTGTTTTCGGAAAGGTAATGTAGGCAACAAAACGGTACATAATCTATTTTGCATGTTTTTGGGTAGATTTTTTAGTATGATTTGAAGCTAAAATGTTAAATGCTGTTTTTTCAAACTTATTTAATGAAATTAATATGCAGTTATAGAATGGCGTCGCCGTCACCAAGGGGTTTCAATCCAAAATTGGTCTTTGTTGTGGCCATTGAATTGTATATGTCTCTCTTATGGTCAATGAAGTTATAACTTTGTATGATTGTTTCATGTGTGTTGGATTCTATCACTTGCAGTAAAAAGTATGCTTGGATGTGGTCCATGTAAACACTCCCACAAATGGTGTTATCAAATGATTTATAGAATAGTGTCACCAAGGGGTTTCATCCCAAAATTCCTCTTTGTTGTGGTCATTGAATTGCATATACGTCACACTCTTATGGTAAATGAAATTATCACTTTGTATGATTACGTCATGTTTTTTTGCTGGATTCTATCATTTGCAGTAAAAGAATGTTTGGACCTAGTCCATGTAAAAATTCCCTCAAATGGCATTGTCAAATAATTTTGAGGAGCTTGAACTTGGATGTTTTTCTATCAAAGCCATCATCCTGATCTTACCACAAGTTGTGCTCCGAAGGAATGTCAGACTTCAGTTGCCTCTGTGCAAGTACTATGTATTGCACTGTGCAACTATGTATATGCTCAAGTCTGCACACCCGGCATGACATACTAAACATTGGATATTACACATCAGAAACAACAAAAAACTGCACACTGTGCCTTGTGAACCGCACACTTCATGTTTTAGGCAGTTGAATCACCACCTTTCTTTGTGGGGCAAGCCCTGCCTATGTTAGGACTGGCTGTTGCTCTACATCGGTCGTCTGGAACTGCTAAAATTACACGTGGAAGAGAAACCATTCTATCTACCAAAATGTTTTTCTTTCCTTCTGCAGAATTAATTTATATATATCAACATACATAGCTTGCATTAGATAGAGAAGATTGAGAGTCTCAATGGGACTCGGGAGGTGTAATAAGTTATAAAACATAAGTACTAGGGTAAAAAGACCCAAGGTTATGAAAATTAACTAAAAATAAAGTACAAAAGAAAGGTGAAACAAGTAACGAGGGGTTTTAACCTCCTAAGATCGTTAAACCCTGAGCATAAGATAGTACAAGTATAAATAGCCTTGCAAGGGAAGAACTCCTCAAAGAAACGCGGGGCTCACAAAGATCAAGCTCTAGACCATGAAAGGAGACTTAGTGCTGTCACATGTCTGGGATAAGGTTTGGACCAGAAGAACCAATAGCTTCGTCATCTATCACCATGAAAGGGCCTCAAACAGGATTTGAAAATGCTTATATGGGAGAGAGTCATGTACCAAACGCTCAGATCAATAAAGTTTTGCTAACATTTCTGTACATGTCTTTTAATTTATAAATGAATGATTATATATATCAACATACATAGCTTGCATTAGATAGAGAAGATTGAGAGTCTCAATGGGACCGATCGGGAGGTGTAATAAGTTATAAAACATAAGTCTCTAGGGTAAAAAGACCCAAGGTTATGAAAATTAACATGAAAGGGCCTCAAACAGAGCATAAGATTTGGAAGAACTCCTCAAAGAAACACTACAAAGATCAAGCTCTAGACCATAAAGGAGACTTAGTGCTGTCACATGTCTGGGATAAGGTTTGGACCAGAAGAACCAATAGCTTCATGAAAGGGCCTCAAACAGGATTTGAAAATGCTTATATGGGAGAGAGTCATGTACCAAACGCTCAGATCAATAAAGTTTTGCTAACATTTCTGTACATGTCTTTTAATTTATAAATGAATGGATTATTCGCCTCATTTATAATACACGGATTCCATCTATTTAGTGTGGGTAGACGTTAGAACCGATAGTAATGGTAGGTGTGAGTCCATCGGATATCTCTTGGAATCTAGATTATAACCAATGCCATCAGATTAGAGCATCATACCTTTAGTTCTGCTTTTCATCCTTCCATGGCCTTCCACACTTTTGGATTTCTCAATACAATTGAGGCAACAGTTAGTACTTCCAACACTAGGAAGCGATCCCTCTGAAATATTAACCAGCATCTAATTCTGTAACTCTGTTTATTGTAAATATTTTAGTGGTACCTAGTTGGTATGTTTTTGGAGATTAACATGTATTTTATTGGTTCTGGTCTGTTTATCTGCACTGATTTGGCATGGACAGCTTTACTGTTTGATGGACCATATGTGATGGATTTCATTATCTTATTAGCGTTAAACTACGCTTTCTCAAGAAATATATATTTTGGCCTGGATATAGTTGATTTTTTATCTTATGGATTTACAACTTAAGTGTCATGGCATAGGATAACGACGAACATCATTTATTGAAGATCTCGTGCTTAAAGACTGATTTATGATGGTTAAATTATGACTTGTTAGCGAGCATTGTTTAACCCACATCTATCGAAACTGAAACAAGAATTTAATTCATAAATAAAATGAATGAACAGGTTTCTTTGATACCCAATGTAAATGCATATAGAGAAAAATGAAATACTTCCCACAACTTTCAAATCAGCTTATTCCCAGCTTAGATGCTGTAAATCACACCATAAATATTTATCATCGATTTGTTCTTGCAGATTCAGAGTTGTCACACATCACCAAATCTCAGAGGATGATGCCCGATATGCATTAGCATGTTTTCAGGTAGCTTTTTATTGGTTATTGTCTGACTCAGTTTGAACTAGTTGACTCTATTTCTGCATTTGTTTAAAAAGGTTTATCCAAAAATGTTGAGATTATTTTCAGTTGTAATTTGAGCCGGTCCATGTTTTTATATTTTTATTTGTATATCAAAATACTTTTTTTTTTAAGAGAGATGATATATTTTGCTTTTACTCTCTTATAAGGTTTGGTGGTTGTTGAATTAAAATCAGAAGATATGATCTTCTCAAAGTTGAGATTACCAAATTAGTTCTTCACTTGTATTTCCTTGTGAAGCTCTTGAGTTTTGTCCACTTATGAACTATGGTTATTACAAATGCCACTGATTTATGTGCTTTTGAGTGTTTTACAGGAAATTTTCTTGCGTTAGCAAACAACAAACAATATTGCATGAGGAAATCAGAGTTCAGAAGAATCTATTATACTATACCTTGAAAACTGTTAGAAGAAATTGAAAAGCATGGGATTACAGACTTTCACAACTAATGTGATTGTTTTCGATAAGGAGATACATGAACTTAAATGACTTGTACCTAAGCTCTTGGGAAAAATGCACTATTTGTGAATTATACGAGGCATATATTTTTATAGCAGTTCATAATGCTTTGGTAATTATTCAAAGCTGAGTACGGTTCTAGTTATTGACATTTCATTAAATGTTTCCTTACACAGGAGAGTAAATAAACAGAATAGTATGGGTGCACTGCTTTATTACTACAAAGAATATTCAAGTCTGTCCTGTTTTTTTTCCCTCAAAAAACATATATAAAATGAAGACTTGGAAAGATTAGCAGGATTCCTATGAAAGGGCCATAATGGTGTATTAAATAATTGATTAGAAAACACAAAATTTGCATCATTTATAGAGAATTTACTTTGGCTGATGGCAGACCTTAAAATCTCCGAGGCAGACAGTTGTTTAAATGTCATAAAAACATTTAAACAATAGATGAAATACATAATTTTATATTTATAGAAAGGTAGATGATAATCTGAAAGTGATAAACTTACCCAGTCATGTACATCCTTAAAAGTTCATTGTTGGCTCAACCAAACATCAAAAGCCTCAAACATTCATTAGGATACCCCCAACCATCAACATCCCTGCCATACGAGCCATCGCCGCTGGCATTACCACTGTCACTGCCAGAACCATGATAAAAACACCATTATAATTTCTACTCACAACCTCACCCTTTCCAAGGGCTGCACAGCCACCTGTAACTAAATAATTGGTGTCTAAACTTGAGATGCACTGCCCAACCCTGTATTGAATTTGGTTGATATATTTCTTCTAATACAAATAAAAATGAGTATTAAAGAGATGAGAAAACATAACTACTATGTCGTGAAGAAGGCTTAACCAAGCTCAACTATAAATCTTAAGAAGCACCGACTGTATGGCCAAGGATTGAATAATATCTTTGGTTCCCTTAATCTCCTTCAGGTTAATGAAAACTAGTATTATAGGCAAGGCAAACTAGTATTATATTTTCTTGTGTGTCTAGTTTGGAGGGGACCAATTATCTTGCCGGGAGATTGTAAACAAAAAGAGTCGATGCTCGGGAGGATGTAGGAATTTGGGTGTGAAATGTGCGATCTTCATGTGGAGAATTTCTTCTTGCTCTATTTAAATAATCAAAACCGAGATCTTGTAGGATTTTTAAGATTCAATATGAGACGTCTATATTGTAACCACTTGTGAGGAAATTCTCCAACGATTTACAGTCCGTGGCCCTGAACTCGAAACTACCAAATTTTATACCTACGACGATTTGGAGGTAGCTCTTCTATTTTTCAATGCCTATTGTCAAGAAGTTGAAGAAGAAACATCAATGGCGAAAATTTGCATTTGGGTCTACTTGGCATCAATTCTTCTTTCAATTACTTTATTTCAAAGTGCGGGATCATAAATTTGAATGAATTCCAATTATTAGTATGTAATAATATTTACTTTGTTCGATTGTGGGAATCATAAAGTCGGGAAAATTAATTGTGTGACCTATTATTTTTTTATTCTCATATTTTAAAGGAAAATTATTAACAATAATTTTTTTTAACTTAAATTTAAATTAAGGGAACACACTCAAGTTTGGAAAATGATGTATGATTTTTTTATTGATGGATAAACATCTCGAATGAAAAACTCAATCTCATTCAATTGTTGCATATCGGGTGATTTGTACTTTGGTGGATGGTGCAACAACACATTTTACTATCATTTGTACCAATTACACTACAACCCTTTTTAATGATAATGGTGGACATTTTTATTTATTTTTGATTGAACAATGATGTATGGATTTTATTTTATTTACTAAAATATATTATATGGATTTTTATTTATTTTTGCATTGAAATGCCATATACGGATTTTGACTCCTTTACTACAAAATTACATAATATGAGACTATTAAATCAAAAGAACTAGTCCTAATTCAAACAAAATGAAGGAAAGGAAAAATCAGTTGTGTTTTCTTAAAAATGATATAAATGCTTAACAGTTTGTAAAGAGAATCTTAAAAAGTAAGGGCTTATACACTCTTAAAAATAAGATAATTATACATCGCTAAATTTTAATAAGATAATTATACATCGCTAAATTTTAATAAGATAATTATACATCGCAAGCCAATGTAAGAAGAAAAATACCTTGCCAAGAAAGGAGGTCTTTCAATGATGATTCTCAAGCTAAATCTTTGCGATAATAAGAAAGAAAAATAATGGGAAGTTTCAAGACAATGACCATAATTTAAAGTCAAAAATGAAAGCACAATACCGTGTAAAACTCATCCCAAGATCATAAGTATCTTATAAATATGTTTGATTATCGATACAGATTCTACACAACACATTCCATGGTGAATAAGAATTTGAATCATTATGTAGAGAAACCACTAAAAAGATTCTTTAGTAGGCAAATAACAAAATTTTAAAAAGGGACCGTGAATGTTAAAGTTGATAACGGTGTAAAAAATGTTAAGATAGTTCTATATTTGAAAGGAAATATTGATTATGTGTAAATGCAAATCAATTATATTAAGAGTTCTATAAAGACACGTGCCAAATCAAAGACATGAATGCTAACTACAAGGTCATCACCATTGGTAAAGTTGAAAAATATTAAATATAAATTTCAAAACTTTAAAGTAAAGATGATGTGTTCTTAATAGTTGGTTATGTACGGGCATATGGGACATGTCATTGTTGAAACAAAGCCAAATTATATTGGAAGTTGCATTGTTAGACATACTTCTATTGTTTTGCTGATTAACATTATTCATGTGATAGTTATCTTAGTTGTGAACATTTGATTGTTTATCAAATGAATGTAAAATGCGATTTTTTATATGGTAATTTAAACATATGCAAAAAACACCAAGTTTTGTTGAACTTGGTTAAGAACATCTAATTGCAAATTGAAAAAGTCTTTAGATAGTTTTAAACAAGTTCTAGGGGTATCCTTAACGAATGAGTAGTTTCTTGAAGTAGGGTTCAAAAGTAAAGATGATCTAAATATGTATGAAGCATATAATATTAGCCAAATTATTATTATTGCATTATATGTTTATGATTAAATCATTACATAAATCACATATAGTATGATGTTGACACTAAGGAACAAACTTAAACATGTTTATGAGATAATCTAATTAGGCTTAGTGCACTAGATTTTGAGTATGCAAGTATTGAAAGTAGAATACAAGATCTTAATATATCAATCTAAATGGCCTCTTGATGTACTAAGAAACTTTGTGATGTTTTAGAGTAAACTAGCTACAAAATATGTGAAGTTGAGTTGAAATTGAGTACATAACTTTGTCTACCACACTTTGTATCAACATCTTGTTTGTAATATTTTTACCTCACTATAACTAGAAGTGATATTGTACATATAGCTTACATTATCTCAAGATGCAAGGAACATCATCATATTACCATTATAAAGAAACAATAAGAATAATTAAGTACATTCATGGTGCATAATAAAGTACATTCAATGTACATAGTAACAAGGATTGGATCCAAACTAGAAGTGATATCATCATATATCTTGATATCATATTAGAAGGGATTGGATTGGATCCAAACTAGAAGGGATTGTACATGTAGCCTACATTAGCTCGAGATGCAATGAATATCATCATATTATCATTATAAAGAAACAATAAGAATAATTATGTAATTCAAGGTGGATAATAAAGTAGATTCAATGTACATAGTAACAAGGGATTAAATGCAAACACGGAGGAGAACCTACTCTAGAGGTGTATATACATTCAAATTATGCAAGTGGTGTTGATAATAGAAAATCAACTTCATGATACATCTTTCACCTTGGTTCAATTTGTTGGGATTTTCGGTCATCGATCTTACTTGTAGACAAACTTGACATTACACAACATATATGACACTCCTACAACGATATATTAATTAAGCACAACACTTAAGCACTCACACGAGGTGCAACAAGAGATTATTGAGACCCCTACAATGTGACTGATAAATGGAAATAAATAATATACATAAACTAACTTTAAACAACTAAACAACAATCAATTACACATCCACAATATTACACAAATATATAATAAGATATAAGAAAATTAAAAGTGTTTCTTAAGAATTATAATCTTTGATTCATGATGCACCGTATGATATGCATTGAAACAAATTATAATTCTATTCAACTATTAATTTTGTTTTGATTTGGATTTTCTAGTATATGCTTCCACTGTTGTAGATTTTGGGGAATTGTCTACTTCCACATTTACATGATTTGGTTTGTTATTGAATCATAACACTATCTTGCAATCTAGTTCCCCAACAACTGGTATCAGAGCGATGGCTTAAGTTTTCAGAGCAAGGGTTTGCTTTAGGGTTTTGTTAGTGGTATTACTTGATAGTTGTATGAGAGAAGGGTTTTGTTTTTCCTGATGTGTAAATCGTAGGAGAGATTTAATATCAAGTGGGAGCTAGAAATGTAAGGTTCTTGAAAATGACAGTGACCAACATCGGTATGCTATACGGTTGTCGACAATGTTCCTTATCCGATGTCGAAAAGGTGACCGCGATCGGTTATCTGGACACCGTGTTGACGGCCTGCTAAACAAAAAATCAAAGATCTGAAGTAATTTGAGAAGATTCAATGAATGTGTCTTGATTGTTGAGGTGTCCCTAGTTCTTAAAGGCACAAGCATGTTGGTCAGATTGCAAATCTGGATTATAGAGGTATGGTTTTGTTATCTTGGTATTGCAATGCTTGTGTGTTTTGGTTGCGAGATCGAGTAAGAGATAGAGGAGTAGTTATACATCCTTGGTGTAGTTAGATGCACAAGATTCGTTAGAGATACAAAATATACTAACACGTAAATGAAGATGGGGATTCCAACAGAGAGGAAAGTACTTCGGTTGAAGATGTGGGTGAGTGTCTTGGTGTTGTTTAGGTGATGTATTTGATCTTGGTGCGCTTTTATTGCATGTATTATTGTTGTAAAGTTTTTGTGCAAGATTTGGGTGCTTCTTGAAACGATTGGCTCAACACAGCTATCGGCTCTGATCGGAGTAGGAACTTGGTTTGGTGCACTATGCCAATTTGTCGCATTGTGATTGTTCAGCAACATCGACATCGGTCACGAGAGGAACCGGTACTAGTCGGAAGGAACGAGGTTGGTCATTGTTATTCAACAAGTATGTTTTGGGTTTTGCACGAAGAGGGCATGAAGGTTTAGTGTCCAGTTTGGAGGATCATGTTTCTTACACAGAGTGTACATGCAGAAATGGAGTAGATCACTTCAATGTTTGAATTAGAAAGAGGACGAAGTTTTATCGGCAAGTCCAATGAGACTTGGGTCAAATTCAAGTATCTCTATACAATTCATGTTTTATTTCTTTCGTTTGAAGCAATTGGTATTATGTTTGGATTGTGTGCATGAGTAAAATATACACCATGGATATTTGGTGAGTTTGAATTTTATTTTTGGGATGTGTTGGAATCTTAAGGACAAGGGTATCTAGTATAAGGATGAGATCCTTAATGAAAATTCATGTTTAGACACAGTTGTAGGTAACGGAGATGTTGAGTACACATGGATGAAAAGAAGGTGGTTCAACCTACTTCACAAGAAGCCCAAACTTCTGTGATGTAGAAGTATTCTTTGATAAGAAGGGAATCAATTTTATATTTTCTTTCATCTATTTTATTTCTCATTGATATATATTGGAGCTTTTGAGCTTGATAATTAGAGGCAGTGCAGGGATTTCATGTTGAGTGGGAGCAAGCCATGGTTGTTTACATTGCAGGTTAGACACATATGCACGTGCAGAGTGAGAGGAGAATGCTACTATTCAGGGTGGCATCAGGGACAAGTTGTTTTGGAGGATAGTCACGGTTTTGCAACTATTTTTTGTTTAGTGCATTGTGATGTCACTTCTAGTTTTATTTTGTAGTGCCTGGATATCCTTATAGGATGACAGTTGATGGTTTTTCAGTTGGGTTAAGAAGAGAGAGAAATGTTTTAGAGTTTGAAGGGTGAAAGAAGGAAAATTTGTTTGTTACAGTCACATAGTTCACAGTATCGGCAGGATCTGCCATGGTCGGTCAAGTTACAGGTGTGACAGTAGTGTGTATTTATAGTTTATTGATGTTTCCCTTGTTTGCTTTCATCTTGGATGGTTGTGCAGTATGTTGATGAAATTTTTGTTGGTATTTTCACTAGTTATTAGTAGCATGGTTAACATGGTTGTTATTGTTGACATTGATTAGCACATGATTCATGTGTGGCCTTGGAGTTAATCGGTGAAATACTTGGAGCTTCTAGAGAGCTTGACGATATGGATGGATGTACATGGTGAGTTTATACATGTGGATAGATTCTATTTTGTGAGTATATGATGATGCATATATTTGTTTTACACATGGATGCCTATGAGCATGGTTTAGATGCCCTTGAGCATGAGTAGGGGATGTTTGTATTTCCTCTTATTACTATGTTACTCCATGATAGATATGTTTTCTACAGATGGTTGTCTTGTACATGCAAGTTGTTTATGCAGTGTTGGATTTGCAGAATGCAGTGTTTTGAATTCTTTGAGTTATATAGGTGTTGTGGATTGATCACCTACTAGTTGCACGTAGAACTCGTTTGAGTTGTCTTTACCCAGGATCTTGTTTTTACTTATGTATATTCCAATTTGACTTGTCTTTGGTTAGTTGCATTGGTGGTTGCATGGAGATACAGATAGATGGTTGGAGAACATGATTGGTTTTATAGGTATGTCTATGGTTGCAATTGAAGCTCAGTATTTCAGTTTGAGTGGGAGCTCTTGCTGGTGTGTTAGTCATGGTGGCTTGGTTGCATGAGAGGCTTAGTGTTATGATTCAGTGGGATTTTGATGTATGGATATATCGTGTATCATGTATCAGTAAGTAGTTTCATGCAGGTATATGGTAAGTCACGTTTTATATTCTTGGTTTTAGAAGATCGTTTAATCTTCCTAATTTTTGAGATAATTGTTAAAGTATAGAATAGTTGGTCTTCATGGTATGTAGAGGACGGTAATGTACAAGTACATGTTTAGAAAATTATCTCCAAGTGGGATATTATTGAGTTGTGGAGCTAAATTGCTTCACAAATAGCATGATTTACAAACTTGCAGGTTTACACAATAACGACGTCGATCACTTGGGAGTAACTGGCGTCAGTCATTTGGGAACAACCAACATCGGTCACCTAGAAGCAACCGGTATTGGTTACCTGTGCATTTATGTTTTTATTTTAGACGCGGGATTTAATCCGACCCTTAGTTATAAAGGTGATCAGATGGTTGTAATTGCATAGCTAAGATGCCCTAAGTTTGTGTATTCTTATATAAGCTAGAAAACTAGGGTTATATGTAAGGATTGAGTAAGAATGTTGATTCTCCTTGGTTGAGAGGATGATGAAGAAGAAAAATAAAAAAAGTTACATGAAGACAGAGCTTCCATGAACAGAAGCTGGACAAAAGGAAATGGCAAGTACATCTGAATGGTGAGAAGAGGGTAATGTATTCTATTGTATTTCCTTTGTATTGTTTTGTCTCAATGTAATGGCTTGCATAGTATGCAAAGCACATATGGTTTCTTCTTGTAGATCCACATGTTGTGAGATCTTGTATTGTAGATCCATGAGATCATGTTGTATTGTTGGTCCATAGAGATATAGTATTGTAGCTCATTGGATAGCTTGTGGGTACGTGATAGTATCTAGATATTGTAGAGGAGGTTATCTTCTTGTTTGCACAAGTTGATGCAGTGATGGAGGAGAGACTTACTTCTTGGTGCATAGTTATGGTTGCACATTGGTAGACCCATTTGAGAGGTCTTGTTTGCATATTCACATGAGAGCTTAGTTACACAATTTAGAGATGCAGTAGTTCTGGTTATGTGAGATCTGGTGGTGGTTTGGAGGCACAGTTGTAGTGCACTCATGTAGATCCATTTGGAGATTTGGAGGAGGAGATACTCTTGGAGAGATGCATTGTACTCTTTTATGGAAAAGTTGGTTTGTACTCTTGTTTGTTATAGTACATTGAGATCTCTATCTTTAGTGGACGAAGCCCACATTGGGTGAACCACGATACATGCTACATGTTATGTGTGTGTATTTTGTTTTGATTTAGATTTTATAGTATATGCTTCCACTGCCGTAGATTTTTGGGAATTGTCTACTTCCACATTTGCATGATTTGGTTTGTTATTGAATCATAGCACTATTCCACTGTTCAGAGTTCCCAATAGTAGACACCCTCACACACTACTAACATTGGAAATAATCCAAAGAGGCCTCAAACCACATGTCATTCTTCACCTCACATATGATATCTAGATAGATCAATCAAATTTGACATTTTTTTACCATGCTTGCTTTAACTTGTCTCTTGCTAAAATATTTGGAGAGAAGATGTTTGAGTGTTTGTATATGAGAGATATGGATGCCTTGACCTAATTTGTAGCTTCATACTTGATATGAGTGTTTCCCTAATGGTTGTAGATGTGTAATTATAAGATTTAGGGAGCTTTGGATGAGTTTTGTAAGTGTATAAAGTGAGTGTTGTAGTGTATTTCCTTACGATTTCCAGGTTAGGAAATGAGGTAGTGTTTACTTGCGTATATAGGGTTATGTAGATGATTTATCTAAAAAGGATGACCCTAATGAAGTATACAACTCAATGAAATATGTCAATTTTAAAGTGTAGTTGGAAGACATATAGGTCAAAGACCATACTGAAGGGTCAAGATTGATGTTGTGCATCTAGTTGTACTTTTACTTTGTAATCATACATATGATATTATGATAGCCAAAGTGCACAAGTTTCCCCTACCCTTCGCATTGGCCTATCACATCGTAGTATAATCTAGGGTGCACTCACATGTAGCAAGGAAGGTTTCGAGGTCACATCAAGGTTAGCATGGTCTAATTGGAATGGTTAACAAATAAACAAACTTAAATTTGTAAATACCTTAACACAGATAAGAAGAAAATCCCATTATTGATCAAAACACATGTTGCTTATATATTAATCAACAATTACACAAGCACATCATGCTATTGAAGCGACCTTCATTTTCATACTAGCTTAACAATAAGCTTTCTGCTCTATAAAATATACAAGGCTTAACTATTCCAACTTTATCACTACACAACTCTATCCCCCCATACAACGAACCTCATATACAATATTTATACTAGTGGCGACTTTCCCTTCACTAGTATTTCAAGAGCTATTAATAGTACTCAAGTTACAACAACCAATTTAATTGATACATTCCAGGAAATGACTAAGTACAACCACATGCCTGTACAGTGTGCTCGAAAACATGATCATACATGTCAAAGTTCTCTAATTGAGGATTTCATTACATTTTTATGAAGTGTGTTGTTTTGTGGGAAAATTCTCTCCAACATGTCTTATTTTTTGTTGACCTATTAGTTTCCAATAACTTGAATAACTAAATTATATAATTTTTCACCAAATAATAAACTTCTTTCTCTCCATCATCATTTATTTTCATTTGTGTACAAAGATATAATGAAACTCATCATACATCGTTGTCCATCTTTGAGAAAATTGACAAGACAAAGGGAAAATTCATATTTTAATAATCCAAAAGAAATTGTTTTGGATTGCATATACTAGCATACACCTTGCAAATATTATAATCCAAAATCAAACCTTGGCAAGCTTGTTGAAAAGGAAATCCTTTCATTTAAACTTAATATTTGTGAGGATATGTTTGTGAGAGTAATAGCTACATGCTCCTTTTCCCGCTCAGAGCATGTTCGAGGTGGATCAATCAGAAGAGATCATTCTCAATTTTGTAATATTTGACTAGCTATTAGTCTTTAATAATCAAATTAATTAGTTTTGAAATAGTATTATGGTATGAGGTTCTTTTGATTTAGGGTTTCTTGATCTCAAGAATTGCATAGAAACCATTAAGTGCTAAGCTTCATCAAATTTCGCAAGCTCAATCAAAACAACTAAAAATCTCATATCGTATAAAAAGATGCATGATATATAAGAAGCTAAATAAAAATGTAACCATATTTTGTAAAGTTATAATCTCATATGAGTGGTGTAACTACAAAATGGCACAATGTACTTGAAGAGAGTGTTATTGAACATGTTTTAAAAGGCAAAGTATAAGATATATAAAATAAATAGGCTTGACATTGCATGAGTCAACAAACATTAAACATACACAATTACATTTTAAAAATTTTTTTCCAAGAGTCTAACCAAAATATGTACCACATGGCACATTCGCTAGCTAAAAGTAGTTATTTTCAATATTTAGCCATATGGTTAGGAAATTATTTTGATCAATATAATTGATAAATATCCTTATCTTTCGAAAACAAAATTACAATTATTTGAAAAATTATATACTAAAACATAGCAAAGGAGATGTGACAACTATTATTGAGTAGTGCATTTATCTAATGTTTAAGGTGAAACCTATCCTACATAAAAATAAAAACAATTAATATACATGACTAATAACACACGCTTGAAAATGTCATGTTATATTTATTTTGGATGTGTGTACATATGCATATACTTACATACATGCACACATGTATATATACATATACATATACATACAAACATACATATCTAAAGATCAACATAAGAGACCAAAAAGAATGTGAATAATAAATCGTGTAGCATAAAATTTATCCTTTATTTAGTAGGGAAAATTTTAGTGGCAAATATTCGTTAATTCACGAATATTCCAAATTTTGAAATTTGAAATTGGTGTATTTTTAGGGTAGGAATTAGGACTAGTTCATCAATTTGTTTTTGGGTACAAATTAATTTTAGGGGTCAATTCACCATTCCCACGCAAAATAAATTTGTAAAATTCACTTGAATAAAGTGAGTCGCTAGCATGTTTTTATCGGTTGGTAGCATAAAAAATGCTATTGGCCGACAACATACTATTATATTGTCGGCTGGTAGCATAAACTATGCTACCGGCCGACAACATTTTTATATGCTGTCGACTGGAAGCATAAAATTATGTTGTCGATTGGGAGCATAAAAACATGCTACCGACCGATAGCATTTTTTATGCTATTGTCTTGAAAAAAAAGTGTGATTTTTTTTTTTTTGCGCCATATTTTGGGAGGATAGATTTCTCATTGAGATGGTCATTTTAACTACTTACATCTTGGTGGATCCCGTGGTGCAGGACAAACAACCCTTGGTGTTGAGGCTATGGGTTTTGGTAGTGACTAGAATGAGGGTTGCGGCGGTGATTGCAAAGTTGATGGGAATAGTCTCACTGGGTATGTTGGGGTTCCTAACAATGGATCAATCCTTGGGAATCACAAGGGTTTCGATGGAGTTGTTTCTTCCCTGAACATTTTAGGACTTGTGCTGGTGGTTAGGGGGAAATCCTTCCTCACATCGGCCAAGTCTGGAGGTCGTCCTTCCTCTAAACCCATGGCCTATGCTAAATTGACTCTTATGGTTACCTTTGGGGAGGAGGTTACATAATCGGTTGATTTCTATCGAACAAGGGTTTGATATGTAGATTCAATAGTTGTTGCCTTGGTCTTCCTGCCTTACACCAATGTATATCGGAACAATGACACCCTCTTATTGAAGGTAAGGTCAACATCTATCCCTATGCACATGGCATTTTCTTGGTAGTGTTTGTGATTCTTTAGACAAGGATATAATTTTTGGAAAATTTTGAGAATTTCAATCGCATCTTCTCATGAAGCCTTGGTTCCCTCATTTTAATCCCTTGACTGAAACATTTAATATTAGACCTGTGTGGATAAGGCTGCCCTATCTGCCTTTGTATTTCTAGAGTGATGTTTGTTTCAAGGCCATAGGTGATGCTTTGGGTAAATTCTTAGTTGTAGATCCAAAAACTGAATCTTATGATCATACCACATATGCTCACATTTTGGTGGATATGGATATAACTGTTGACTTCCCAGCTACCATGGAGTTTAAAGTCAAGGATACAATATGGACACAAAACTTGGATTATGAAGGATTTCCTTTGGTGCAAAACATTCAGACATTTAGCTTCAATTGTCACATTGTCAAGAAACAGAGCAAGGGACGAGTCTCTTGGTGGAAGGATTTTAACTCAGATAATTTAGTGGTGTATGCTCTGGAGGATAATGATTGTGATAATGAATCAGTTAGTTATACGGAGAATCACGAAGATAAGAAAGGTGAACTTGAACCCTCTCCTACTAGATTGATGTCTGATTCGCAATAAGTTGCGGGTAAAGGGAGCCTTGTCATGGTCCCCTGGACCCCACACGTTTAAGTACTAAAAATAAGGAATCTCTTGAAATTCGGCCCTACATCCACCTTGATGAGAATGTGGATTCTAATGTGGGTGATGGTTGGCAGGTAGTGAACAACAAAAAGAAAGAAAAATTAGAAATTATCGTCTTAAGACGAGCCTTAAATCCCATAAGGGGAAAGACCATGTTAGTTAGGGCTACCCTTTCGGTTGATGGTCAAGCGGTTTTGATTGGGCCATTTTGTGTAGCCCTTTCTCTTCTTGGTGCTTTTCTACTTTTGGTTTCTCTGGCTTTTTTGTTTGTTCCATCTTTGCCTGTTGGGCCTTGTTTCTTGATGCTTCTCTTTTGTGACTTGATGCTTATCTTCCGGTTGTACAAGGTTTTTGATCCCTTCAAAATCTAGTTTCTTACCTTATCTAATAAAAACTACAAACATAAAAAAATTCAAAAAATAAAATAAAATTTCCATACAAAATAAGCAAAATTTGTATTTTTTTCACAAAAGTACTTTTAATTTTTTTTTTTTTGTTTACGCCATATTTTTTTAGGACAAATTTCTCGTTGAGCTAGTCATTTTAACTACTATTGTCAAAAAATAATTTTTCAAAAAAATACATATAATTTTTTTTTTAGCCAACATCAAATACTATCAACGAATAGCATAATATATGTTATTGGGTGGTAGCATAAAAATGCTGCCATTTATTTACATTTTTGTCATATTCGCCATTAGTGCGGAAGTCAATTTTCTCATATTCGCCAACCAATATCTAAGATTTTTTTTAGGGAGGGACTTAAAATTTTCCCTATTTGTAGAATAAAGTTACTCTATTTATAAAAAGATAGTGCGTATATAAATAACATAGTTTATATCTAAACATTTTGCCTCTAAATACTAGAACAATTACTTCCTATTTTTAAAAAATCATACATTATTTTGTTACAATTTTCCTTCTCTATACTTTTGATATTGGCACTCATCTAAAAAAGAAATGCAATTTATATCCATACATTTTATCCTCAAATACTCGGACAATAAAATAGATAGAGAAAAAAGTACATTAAATTAAATTATCCTCAATCTTCTAAAATTTGGAAAAGTTGATTTAAAACTTGGATAACTCTATCTTCAACTCCGACCATTAAAATTGCCTTATAAACCTCTATGGGCCCGTAAAAAGAAGATATCTCGTCTTCGGGCCCCCAAATAGAAGGTATCCCGTCTTTGTGCCGTAGACAGACACCTATGACCACCCATGTTCCACTTTCTAACTCCGCTGAAAAGTACAGCTTTCCTGCTTTGATGATTAACTCGCTTGTGTTGTCGAAATGAATAATAAAACATATTATAGTGGCATTGGGCATGTGTGTTTTCGGACAGTTTAACCTGCGTTGTACTGCTTATGTTGTGAATCTCCGACAACAAATTAATGAGTGAAAGACCGGGAAAAGTGAGAGAATCTAAAGTTGAACATGCATCATGGGCTGCCCTTCCACATAATATCATTTCGGATGGCCATTTCTGCAAATCAATTACAAATCATTTTAGCAGAAGAAGAAAATAAATTAGATTTGAGTAATAATTTAATATTTATGATTACTTGTATCACCTCTATTGGTATTTGTAAGCAAGGTTGGAGGGCTAATCTGTTGTCCGCTACCACCTCCACTCTCCTCAATTTCGCCATCTGCTCCAAACTTTCTATACCAGCCTCCTTCCACCTGGTGTGTGCTTTCAGCGTCTCCAATGATTTCACATGTTGTAAGCCTTCTAGTTTCTGCAATTTTGGGCAATCCCAGATTTCAAAATATTTCAAGCAAACCAAACCAGCCAAACTCGGCATCTCGTCTAGTTCTGGACATTTGACTATTTGTATCTTTTGCAGATTGACGGGGAAATGAATTCCCCTTATGTTTTTCAGCATTCCACAATTTGAACAACTCGATATCCTTGAGTGTCGTTGGCAGGGTTTCAATCTCCGTTAAATGTCCACATATCACTAACATCTAATGTTTCAAGGCTCCGACACGAGTCTCCATGAAGTGATATCCTCGACACTGCTACATCAAATAGTACTACTTCCCGCAAATTATGAAGCATTGTCAGTTGCCCAAATTCTATTTGAAAAGCCTTGGCTCCTGAGAAAGATATACCTAAATGCTGTAAGAGGTTAAGACGTCCCATAGACTCTGGTAACGATTCCAACTTCTTGCAACTTTGTATACTCAGATCAGAAACAGGACAAGTTTCCAAGACTCTGGTAAAGATCCTCAAATCTACAGACATGTTCCCAATAGACTCTGGTAAAGATTCCAACTTCTCGCTCCCAAAATTTGCAGCTCAGTCAAACAGGACAAGTTTCCAATAGACTCTGGTAAAGATTCCAACTTCTTGCACCCATGAATTTCCAGCGCAGTCAAACAGGACAAGTTTCCAATAGACTCTGGTAAAGATTCCAACTTCTCGCACCCATGAATTTCCAGCTCAGTCAAACAGGACAAGTTTCCAATAGACTCTGGTAAAGATTCCAACTTCTTGCACCCATGAATTTGCAGCTCAGTCAAACAGGACAAGTTTCCAATAGACGTTGGCAAGCTTGTCAACAACGGACTCTCGATTTGTAGCGTCTCCAGTTTGATCAGCTGCCCAATGTTGGCCGGTAATTCCCTCAAGCTGCTGGTACCTTGCAGATTCAGCACTTTCACAGAAGCCTGATTTGTGATATGGTGAGGCAACTCTTGCAATTCCCTGCAACCTGAAACGTTCAAAACCTTGAGCTTTGTCATGTTTTCCAGAATGTCTAAGTTTAAGGCGAGCTTTGAACAGGCATGTAAATTGAGATATTCGAGGAGTTTCAGCTGCTTAAAAGAAGCAGGCAACATCCTCAATTCCTAGCAAAAACTCAAATTTAAATGCCGCAGGTTCATCAAATCTCCAAAATGAGTAGGTAGCGACAGTAGACATTTGCATTCTCGTAAGTCCAGATGCTCCAGCGATTGGAGTAGACAAAACTCTTCAGGCAGATGCTCCAGTGGTGAATAATTCAAGCATATTTTTTTCAAATGCTTTAGACGGCCTAATGACTTTGGGAGCCTTCGAAGACGAATTTTTCCCGATAGAATTATCAGCTCTCTCAGCTGCAAAGGAAGCTGCTGACAACCAACCAATTTTGAATTCGATTTAGTTCAACCATTTCAAAGATTGGAAATGAGGGAGCAACTTTTGCGATACACTTATTTAATATGGGGAAAAAATACGATTCGTTTAGGATGGGATAAATAGGGAATAAATTGATAAGTTGATTTTGAGTATCTAAAACATAAAATTAAACTTTAAAGGTTTTTGAAGATTGTTTATTTAAGGCTTTGCAAAATGAAACTGTTTCAAAATATTTGTCAAATGATTTACATACCATTTATATAAGGATTTTTCCCAAACAATTTGTAGTGCTCTAATACTACAAATTAAACTTAAAATATATATAAATAAAGTTCGTGAGTATCTTTTAAAAACTTTAACTAACATAAACTAATAACAAATAGTTTACAGTTTTTTTTTTTAACTTAGAATTAAAGTAGAGATTAATCAAATATATAAATTAGAATTAGTATTTAGTAATTGGATTGGAAGCATACTAATTAAAATATGCAGCTAATTAGCAAATTGTAGTTTGTCTTTTCCTTGCACAAGCTACACCTCCATCTACATCTAGGAGGTATCCAAGATTTCATTCATCTTCAACCATGCAAGAAAAACCACAAAGAACACCAAAAGAAACTCTTTTAGTAATAAACAATCCATCATCAAATAGCCCTTTGCAATGAAAAACAAAGAGTCTTGGTGAGATTTATAATGTTGATGCAATTACCTCTTTTTTCAATTTTTGCGTTGTTTTCTAAAGCTGCAGATCTAGTATTCTTTGAAGAGGCTATAAATAATGAAGTTTGGGCTCAAGATATAGATGATGAGATAAACACCATAGAGAAGCATCAAAAATGGAAATTAGTAGATCTTCCAAAAGGAAAGGACGTGATAGGAGTGAAGTAGGTATACAAGACTAAGTATAGTGTTGATGGAAAAGTACAAAAATATAACGTAAGACTGGTTGCAAGATATTTTACACAGTAATATGGAAGTTTATTACAATGAAACATTTGCACCTAAAGCACATTTTGACATAGAAAAAATAATTTAAGCAATAAAAACTATAAACTAATGTCCTATATATCAAATGGATATAAAATCAACATTCTTTAATGGATTTCTTGAAGATAAAGTTTATGTGAATCAGCTAGAAAGTTATGAGATTGAAGGTCATGAAGGAGAAGTATACAAGTTGAGAAAAGCACTCTATGGACTCAAGCAAGCACCTAGAGCATGGTACAACAAGATTGATTCTTAAGTTTGATTCCAAATGGTTTGAGTAGGAACAACAACGAACCTACTTTATACATCAAGATAAATGAACAAGGTAAGATTTTAATTGTTTGCTTATAATTAAATGATTTAATTATTACTAGAGACCTAGAGACACGAAATCACGCACTTGGGTACATTTCTAGGTACTTATCACATACCACTAGTCATATGATTCCTAAGTGAGAAAATTAATAATTGACATCTACCTTTGGCCTCTTTTTTTCTTTCTGGTTTCCTCTTTAGTCTTACATACCCCACAACCCAATCTGATCTTCATTGCTTTATCTTTATTGACTCTAGAACACGAAGTGCCTAAGCTCCCTTGTCCCCTCTAAGTGTCACCGACCTCTTTGTATCTTACTCACCTCTTTTATCTTTTGGGCATCTTGTTTTCTTATGGGTAGGATTTTTAGTTGTCAATTACGAAATTCAAACAAGGGAATCATATAAATACAAAGCTATGTGATCATTATAAGGGACCAAGATCTAAGCATCTACTATCACCACCTAAGGTTGCATTCAAAGGTATTCTAAGAGAATCAAAGCATCTATCTAGCTATCATTCAAAGGAAAAGGGACCACATTTTTCTACATACACTTCATAGGAGTGGAAGTTTGTTTTGACATCCACACATCTATTTATATTGCTACATCTATCTATTGTTGGCTACTTAGTGCATCTTGCACAAGATCTTCCTAGGGCATGATTCTACACACATGCACACAAAACTACATAGAGTCTGAGATGTATTGCAACACTCAAAAGTGACTATCGGGGTCAGTCCGACTCCCCATTTGCATCTTTTTAAAGATTTGATGTGTTTTGGGGTTTTACAGGAGGTCATTTATTTTACAAGTTATATGTGAATTTTGTGAGCATAGTGCAACATACAAGTGATCAAAAGTGAAGGTCAAAAACACCGTGCAACACAAGAGAATTCATATTCCAACCATTTTCGCAGTCACATGTGTCGAGGAGCAAATTCTAGCACCTAGTTACCCCTAACCCAATCTAGGCACCCCATTCCACGTAGATCCGAAAGTCCTGTAATTTTCTCGAAAAGTGCGGTTATGACATATTCCTCCTCTTTTAAGAAGTTTTCCAAGTATGACATACTTCAAGATTAATCACATAATCAACAAAGTCATCTATTCCATCTCTTGAACCTAGGGTTTCATATTAATCTAGCTTATTGCTTGTGTCATATTTGCACTTCATTACTTATTATTATGTTATGACTCTGCAATTAGGGTTTATCTTAAATTCTACATTTGTTAAATCATTTGGTGAACCCGTCTCATTCGAACACTCTTGATTCCTTGTATTATTATTTCACTCATTTCCTTAGGATCCTCTCATTATGGATGTCTCCATCCATGCCTTTTTGCATGCTCATCCTAATTATATCAATAAACTCATGTCTTATCTAGTTAATACCTATATTGATCCTCACACTTTGCCACAATATGTCTATCATAAGTTTACTTTGGATTTATCTCTCAATGAAAATCACATTACTTTTACATCGGACGAGTTTCCTTCTCAAGCCATGTTATACCATACCTCCCCTATATATTCAGGTTTATATAAATAATATTGGGGTTAATCATGCCTTAGTTGATAATGGATCATGGATTAATATTTGTAATATTACATTCCTCCACCAATTGGGTCTTTTTGAGACCTCTTTGACTCCATCATCTATTTCTATTCATGGATTTGACAATATCCCCAAGCATGTCTTAGGTACTATCACCCTCCCTATTACTGTCGTGTCATGTATGCTACCCTTTCAATGCCATGTAATGCTCAATAATCTAAATTATAATATTACTATTAGACAACCTTAGATCCATGCCATGCATGTGATTCCTTCCACTCTTTTACATAATGTTCCAACAGATCCATCATCTTTCCCATATTGTAATTGTATTGAGCATTCCACAAACACTCCTATCTCTACTGCATTTAGTCAAGGTTTCTCCAAATATGATCTTGGATATAAGTATTTACTCTGATATGGTTTCTCTGGTAATGGTTTACGCCCTCGGGGTCAAATAATCACAAAACCATGGGCTCTCCCCACTCAATCTTATAACAAGCTAGGCTTGGGATGCCATCTTCATTTTATACCTTCTTTAAAGGCTTATACTACCCTACATACTTCTTCACTTCCTCTAGTATATCCAAAAATCACTAGTGATTTTGCTTCTGCTGTTTGGGATAATTTAGACACTTTTGCTACTAATGACTCTCTTCTAGAATACATGGGTGTGTACGATCACCTCACTTATTTCCATCATACAAAAAACTCTTCGTCATTTCTTAATGCTAGCGCATGCGTTTGAGAATCTGAATGCTTACTGAAAGTACCGATGCTCCTAACACTATTCATATACAATGCAAGTGTTATTGTTTCATTTTATACTACTTTCTATTCTTACTATCACACTACTTCATAACAGACCATACACACTTTGACATACGTTTTATATTTCTAACATGCTAACAGGTGATTCATGTGCAAAATATTTCTTGCACGAACTATTTTCCACCATGGTTGTCTACTACTTTGTTTATTACTATTTTTCATTGTTTGCCATTGTATGCCATTGTTTGTGGGATTTTCCCTATGTCTTGTATGTCTGTTGCCTGTATACTTTTGGTTACTTCATCCCTGATTGTATTGTGATATTGTGAGGCATAGCAGGTGCCTGCAGCAACACTACCACCACCAACTGCACCAGTCGATCATACATGGATGCCCGAAGATACGAGTATGTTAGACACTCTTTTCTCGACTTTGTTAGCTAGAATTATTAGTAAACCACACATTGTGTTTCTTTTTGGTTTTTCATGGTTTTCTAAATTGCCATTGTTTTCTTTGTTGTGCAGCCACTGCTGACGGCTAGCGAGATCTTATTCGTAGGATCTGCGTCGATATATTACTAATCCCTACAGGGAGGACTCGTTTAGAGTTGTTGGAGGACTTAGGACAGCCATTGCAGGCTGGAAGACACACCAACGTGTTTGTGCCTCTTTGAAAGGTTGCAGAGTTCTTGACTTCTCAGAGCAAATAGATTGTGGCATATGAGATGGCGAAGATGATGGTAAGGTGGAGCCATTCACGTAGCAAGGCCGTAAATAGTGGTCATTCTCACAATCACTCTCATCACTTGGCGCATTCATGACATCGGAGATGCAGCAGGATTCCTTGCAGCAGTCGCGCACCATCTTAGGGATCCAACAGAGAGGGATAGGCCATTGAGATTTTATTACTTTGATGCTATTTTGTGGGGCATATATATGATGTTTTCAGATTTTCGTGTTCATTGTGAGCATTTTGACCACATCTAATATGTGATGGAATTGTATACAAACTTGATTCACTATGATATATACAAATATCTCTTTTTGGTTTGGCTATCCTTTTCACCAAAGTTGATTTCATTTATGGTTTACTTCGCGTGTGTACTCTTAGACTTTTAGAATTTATGATTTTATATGCTTTTCAAACCGCATGCAGTGGATGATGAATGATAACAAAATGAATCTCTTTATGTTGTTTTGTTTTTATATGGTGCTAATGCGAACACAATGTAATGTTGAAAATTTGGTTTTTCAAGCAATATTTAGTACTTCTTGTTTTGTTGGAAAAATGTGATGAATGATTAGATAATAAATGAACTCACTCCACTTCTAACCCCACGCAACTTGTAAGATGCGAGGGATCATCACCAATACCCAGGAGGAATGCGTGAGTTGTATGATTTTGATAGATGGAGATGGTAAGAGAAACACAAGATTTTGACAAAAACCCAATTAGAAACCTACAACTCAACTTTACACACAGTTTACTACATAGCCTAGAATGTGATTTGCTTGTAAGTTTATCTAGACTTAGACCCATAGATTGCCTCCTGATTGACAAAATCTTGTTTTAATGCTTCAATTCTTTTGGAACATACACATCTAACTCACTTTTTTGGGATTTATGATTTTAAAGCACTTTTATTGAATGAAATTTCTTTTAACTTACTAATTTATTTGGAGAGACCCCCTACACCTTGCCCCATACAACCAGTAGGAAGCATGGGCTCATCACCAAGGACAAGGCATAGGAGAGTAAGGGCACTTCCCTCCTTTCCCAATCTCACACCACTAGTAAGAGGCATGGGCTCAACATTGAAGGTTGGTGGGGAAAGGAAGTTTGTAAATTAAAATTTTGTGTTGATTTTTGACTTGACATAAATTCTTTTTTTTTTATTTCAAACTATGATTTGTGATTTTGGGAGGGAGAGTTTTCCTCTAGCCTCAACCCCACACAACCAATAAGATGTGAGGGCTCATCAATGAAGGTTGAGATAGGCGAGCAAGAGATCCAGGTAAAATGTTTAGAATGTTTTTTCTACTAAAGATGTTTTTTTGGGAAAGATGTGACATTAAGAAGCTTCTAGAATAGACTATGGGCAAAAACACCTATGCTAGCACAAAACTATGAGTAGATCCAAGTATGCATGCCTTGGTAGGATTAATGTCAAAATTTTTCTTATCTTATTGAACTGATGAAATGATCATATATGTTGATGATAATATTGCAGATATTTAAAGAAATGTGATTGAATGTGGTGCCAATATTTTCAGAAGTTTTTGAAAGTTGATTGAAATATAAGTTCATTCGTTACAAATTTACAAAATGATCTAGAAGATGAAATGCAATGTGGATGTAATAGTGTACATGTGGAAATGTAAATGGATCATGCATAGTGTCGTTTTAAGTGAAGTGAATTGATGGATTCTCCGAATTCACCCTCTAGAGTACAAGGTGATATGCCCCATTTTGTAGTCCTCCAAGACTCAATATGGGCCCAACCACTTAGGCCTAAACTTCCTTCCTTTGCTAATTATCTTGTCTATCCAGTTGTCAAATGTTAATACCAAATCTCCAACGAATGTATCATGTTCATATACTTTCTTATTGTACTACCGACACATCCAGTCAGTGTAAGCTCTATGGTGCGCCTCAACTCTGAGTTGAGGTTCATCAAGGTATTCCATTTCAACGATCTGTGCCTCGTGATATCCTTCTTCTCCTAAAATTCCTTGTAATGATATCCGAGACTGGGTATCTCAACTTCAAGTGGAAAAACCACTTTTGAACCAAATACCAAAGAATATGGGATTGCCCCCATTGGCATTCTAGATTGATGTTCTATAGGCCCACAAGGCCAGAAATAGTTTTAAGTGCTAATCGTGCTTGTTATCATTAATAGTTTTTCAGGAGGATGGATTTTAACGTCTTATTAGTTGCCTCGGCCTATCCATTGGCATGAGGGTAGTATAGAGAGGCAGTGTGATGATTTATCTTAAATTTTGCGCACAACTCATGCACTTCTTCATTTTTAAATGATGCGCCATTATTAGAGATAATGACCTATGGGACACCGTACCTACAGATGATTTGGTTCAAGATGAAATTTGTAATTACAGATCCCAGAAAAGTGGTAAGAGGCATAGCCTCAACCCACTTTGTAAAATATTATGTGGCTGTGATTACAAAATTGTGGCCATTTGTAAGTGAGGGGGAGAATTTCCGTATAAAATCCAAGCCCCACATGGAAAAGGGCCAAGGTGTTGCAATCAGTTCTAGAGGTTTGGAAGGAATGTGAATCTCTTGAGAGAATTCCTTGCACTTATGGCACTTGCGTATGTATTCTACTACGTCATGTTCTAGGGTGAGCCAAAAATAGCCCATCTGGTGTTCTTTCAAGCATTTGCATATCCTCCGAAATGACCTCCACAAACCCCGTTGTGGGATCCATAGAGGATATTTTCAAATTCTTACACATCGATACACCTTAGAAGCATTCTGTCAAAAGCTCTACGATAGAGAACGTTTTCTATAATTACGTACTTGGCGGCTATAATGTGTAGCCGTCTTCTCTGCTGCGAAGTTTCTCCCTCAAGGCATGTGTGATCTATAATAAAATTAACAATATTTGAATACCATGGACACGTAACAATGGGAGGTCTCATCTCTACATAGTATATGCACTCATCAGGGAAGCTCAAGTCTACTAATTCTTCACCGTCTAACTAGATGTCTTCCAACAAATCGACGATGTTTTGTCCCTGGATGGACTTTTGGTTGACATAAATTAACTCAACTTCTCCCATAAAGGTTATTAAGCTTCCAAATTTCTTGGACAAATAACCCTGTGTTATGAATGTCTGAAGGTCCAATATGTTTTGACAATAACATGTGTTTCTTGGTTAAACATGTAATGCCTTAAACATTTTGTTACAAATACTATAGTGAGGCATTCATTTTCCTCCTACATATAGCATCTCTCGTAGTCTAGCAACATATGACAGATGAAGTAAATTGTGTGTTCACGCGTCTTCTTGTGCCAACATGCAGGCTAACTAGAAGTATGTTACCCGTGAATATAAAAATGAGTAGGCAATCTAACTTGGGAGGCATGAGTGTGCGAGGCACCAGAAGGAATAATTTAACTGATTCAAATGCCTCATGACACTCGGCCTTCTAAACATTGCAACAATCCTTATTTAACAAATTATTTATCAGATGAATGACGTAGTTTAAATTAGGTATGAACCTACGGACTATGCCAAGCTTTCCGAGAAAGGACCTAATGCCCAATTCGTCTGATGTCGGAGTCATTTCAAGAACTGCTCATATTTTTGTTGGACCACCACAATCCCTCGTGAAGAGATGATGTATCCCAATAACTTCCCTCTCGTCACACCAAACACACATTTTTCAGATTGAATGTAACGTTGTATTCGATGAGGTGAGAGAGGAGAATATGAAATACCCCAAGGTGATCACAACGCTTTCCGACATCAGCTAGAAGATCATCAACATATGATTCCACAATCTTGTGAATTAGATCATGGGATATGTAAGTCATGGCCCATTGGTAAGTGGCACCAGCGTTCTTGAGACTGAATGGTATGACTATGAAACAATATGTTCCCCAAGGATTGATAAAGGTTGAATTTGTTTGATATTCCTTGGAGATCCTAATCTGATTTTACCTAGAAAAACCATCCATAAGCGATAACAGATCATAACAGGTTGTCGCGTTGACGATAACATCGATGGATGGTAATGGGAAATCATCTTTGGGACATGCTTTGTTTATATCTCGAAAGTCAATGCAGATTCAATTTTTATGTTCTTTTTAAGAACAAGGACGATGTTAGATACCCACATTGAGTAATTGACTAGATTAATGAATCCCACATGTAGGAGTTTCATAATTTCCTTTTTAACCATAAGCGCTACTTTTGGTTTCATAGGTATGGATTTTTGCTTGATGAGATTAGCATCAGATTTGGTCACAAGGTTGTGAATTGCCACATTAGGAGAAATTCCCGTCATTTCTTTATAACTAAACGTGGAGGATTTCGAATGTTCTTTGAGAACTTTTGTGTGTATTTCTACCTTTCAGGAGTCAGTGAAGAACATGTTATCCAAATTTTCCCCTAAGGCGAAATTGGACAAACATGACCCCGTACAGAGAGAAAATGGAGGGATCGTTTTGGCCATGGGAGCTCACATTTCGGGCTCGAGCCGAGCGACTTGAAGTGACGTGGAAGCATCTAGATTCGGTAGGAATATTTTTGAATCGATGAGCTCAAAAGGTCCAAAAGACATCAAAGTTTGAAGTCTGAAATTTAGACTTCAGATTTCAGATTTTAGAGGTTTCATGCGCCGGATGGATGAACAGTGCTTGAAACCCCAAAACCCAAACCCCAAAACCCCAAACCCAAACCCCAAACCCCAAAACCCTAAACCCGAATTCCCGAACACCCAAATTCTCAAACCCCAAAAATGCAAATGTTTGAAACCCAAGTCTGAATTTAGGACTTTGGGGTTTCGAATTTCGAACATTTTGGTTCGAGCGATGAACAATGCCACACAACATGATTTTAGAGTCCAAACTCCGAAGTCCGAATTTTAGACTTTGAGGTTCAAAGATTTTGGATTTCTCGAGCCAACTTGCCAAATGAACAGTAATTGCAACCTCCGAAGCTCCGAATCCTAAAAGTCCAAAATTTTGGATTTTAGAGAGTGTGATGCAGGGTCGGAGTCCAAAAAGGCAAATCAACCACTCGACATTTATTGCGATATGGCACGCTCATCTTTAGATGGCCATAAATTTTGACTGGGAGCTCAAATTTGCACAAAATAGGACTTTTGGAAATCTCTCAGTGTCCTCTATGCAACAACGACATGTTTTCTTAATTTTAGTAAGGTTAAGTATTTCAAAATGAGGAAATATAGTCCGCCATTTTAGAGGAATGTTTCCAGATTCTCACCTACCAAAATGATGAAGGTATGGGCTTCCTTTCTTCCCCAAAAAGGTAAAGTACATGGAGGTATGGATTTTGCAGTGGCACCCATCATTGTTGCAAGTGATTTTAATGCATTTTAGGGTGGTTGAAGCAAGATTTTGAATTCCTCTCTCTCCCTTCTCTCATTCTTCCTATTTATTGTAAGGAGGGGTTCATTTCAAAAGGTTGGACACCTTGTATATACCCTTCCCTTCTTCTTGTCTGTAAGAGATTTTGTGGAGATTCCAAACCTCCCTACTGGACATTGTAATGCAAAATATGTGCCTTTGAGCTTGAGTGTGGTGTATTGTATCAATTTCGGGAGCAATATAAACAAATTTGTGGATGTTCTAAACACCCTTTTGTGTTTTGTTGCATCTCTTCTAGTCTTTCATCACATGCAAATTATTGTGCATTGTTGTGTTTTCATTGCAAGATTCTAGTTGTGTTGTGTTTATTGTGCAAGTTGTCTAACACTCCTTCTTGGTGCATCACCTTCCCTTAGAGTAGGTTTTAATTTTCATGCATTTTCTCTATCTTTGTCTCCTTGGAAACATTAGATTAGGGTTAGATCTGTAACTCTCTACACTTTGGAGTAGTTGGCACTAGGATAGGATAGGAAGCCGGCCTTCTCCGGAGGGTTATCCCAATTTCAAAGTCCCACACTTTGGGATAACTCCATGTTTGATGAATCACACTAACTACCTCAACATTCACTTGCGAGAAATCAGAGGTGTTGTGATTTCACCATAATAGAACCTAAATTTAAAATATTTTCATCTTCTTCCGTCCTGATGTTGATGTCAATCATCCCCTCGATCAAAGAGGAATTACCCTCTTCAAACTCAGTCGGGGACGGAGGTAGTTTGAGTTCCCCTTCCTCATCTATTTCACAAATCGCAAGGTCTTTCGAGGAGGAAGGGTCTATCTAGTGATCTCCGAAATAGGAGGAAGAGTGAGGAATGAGAGAAAATCCTCTCTTATGATAGGTGGGATGCAAATCCGTATAAGCATTAAGGTACCCTAAGATAGCCTCATCATTTTCTGCATAATCTAGGGTAAAAGGTTCGTTCTCAGCCTCAATGTATGCCAAGATCAGATTCGTTAGCATTTTGTGAACTAAGGGTTCAACACAAACCAAAACTATGAAGTTTGTATCTACTAATTCTTTTCTCTGATAGAAGTGGGAAGTAGAAGTAGCTATCAAATCGGAAATAAGGTTTTACTCGCATGGGATGGCTTCGATTGAAATGAAGTCAAAACCTTTGCTTAAATCAAGTACAATAGTCTTATAGATTGCAAGTGTTCAGCCCTAGTCTCGTATACCTCTAAAACTTGGTTAGCAATTAACTGTGAATCACCCAACACTCTAACGTTACAAGCGCCCATCCTTTTGGCAACTATGAGACTAAGGAGGAGAGCCTCATATTCTACACCATTGTTTATACATTCAAAATTTAACTTGAAGGAAAAGGAATGAACTTTCCCTTGGGAGAAGTAAGGATCACACCTACCTTGGTGTCAAAGCGGTATTTTTCTCTTTCATAGTTAAGAGTCCAGTAGTTGCTTTTGAAGATTAATGTTTGATCACTTTTTGTATCTCCTTCCCTTGCTTCTAAGACTTCAACCATGCAAAGTCCATCAACATGAAGAGATCCGATTCCTAGAGCATGTTCTATTCCCATCGAATCGAATGGAAGGAGAATGAGAAAATCATTCTCCAACAACTCGAAAATATTTTCTATGGTTTATGTTGATACCGTCTCAACTACAACAATTTCATCTTTAACTATAAGAACTTCAATCAAACTGGCAGTTTCTAATTTCGTTGTGGGAATCAGTTTTGTCTTTGGAGTTGAACTCATAGGTTTCTTCGATTGTTTTGCAAGGAGCTCAAACTCAATATGCACCCCAAGTTTCTTCTTTAAGTTGGCCAAGTGAATGTCAAATGGCTTCAGGTCACCCTGTGCAACAAAGACTATTCCCAAATATACGAATATAACTTCGTGAAACAATGTGGAAGGGATCACCTTCATGCGATGTATCCAAGGATAGCCGAGAATCATATTATAGTTGGTTTCTCAGTCTATAATATAAAACGTTGTAAGAACCATCTTAGTCCCTAGGGTGACTGGTAACTATGGTCCCAATCGATTTTTCCTCGAGGCTATCATACCCTCTCAACGTGTTTCATGTCAAAGAGAAATTGGTTTCTCCGTAGTCTAACTTCTGGTGAAATGAGAAGGGGACAATGTTAACTGCTACCCCGTTATTGATCATTACGTGCTTTAAATAATTTTTGTAAATCTGTACCTATAAATACACAGCCAAATCACCTCTACGTGCCAACTCAACATTTGTGGGCATCTTACTGATGTCAAATATAAACCCGACATCTCTGTTGGGATGCCCAAGAGGATGTACATCAAAATCTATGTGATTTATTTGCATCTCCGGAGGAGGGGTGACATTGATCAAATGCCCAAGACCCAATACTTTGAATAAAGTAGCTCTAAGATCAGGGGATTTCTTCAACAAATCAAAGAATGATATCTAAGAAAAGGTCTTTGTTAAATCATTGATCAAGTCATAAGCCCCCACCGGCTTCGAAAGTGTTAGAACATCATCTGATATAGATGGGTAAATAGAAATGGGCTTTGAAGAGTAGTCTTGAGTTCTCGTAGTGACATTTATTTGGGGTTCGGTTTCTAGCTCTACCAAACCCACAATCTTAGTTTATTGGCGACCATCCAATGAGGTGTCACCAATGGGTTTGACAAAGTCAAAGCTTCATGATCATTGTTTCCCGAGTAGTGTGTTTTTATGGGATATTATCCCCATGTATGTATTTTGAGTCAGTGACATAGGATTTTCCAAAAACATCTCGACAAAGAGTTTCCTTTGGTCCTCTGGTAGACGTTGTAGGACTTGTTAAATTCATGGTATGTTCTAGTATCTTGCTCTCAACCCTATGGAAGTCCTAATACAAGTCAGGATCATAATCCCGAGGTATTTGGTTCATGTTTTGTTACGGTCCAAAGTTCTTATTGTTATTCAACTATTGGTTATTGTAGTTGAAGTTCAGATGTTGCTGCCCTTGATATTGATACGGGTTCTTGTACTTGCTTGGGTACCTACTAGGTCCTTGAGCTTAAACTTGTAATTGTTGTTGGGGTGGAGGAATATTGAAATCCACTACGTTAATCGCAAGAGTAAAGTTTTAACTCCTCTACTTGTTATTGTTCGTGTTATAGTGACATTATTTGTACTTGAGGTATTAACTACATCTATGTTCTTTGCTTGGTCAGTAACACCATCGGTTGTAACATCACGGTTTTTGTTGAGGACCTTAGGTCCTTGATTGTTATTTACGTTGTTGGGGTAACTTGAATTACCCTAATTGGGAGTAATCAATCTCTCGTTTGAACCATAGGTCTTTCAACCATTGTCTATTGTTGTCTGATCGATACGAAGAACACCTTCTAGCACCTCTTTGTAGCTTGTAAGTGGGAACTTTTGGAATTTTTCTTTCATTTTCCGGTTGAGGAAGTGAAGGAATATATCACAAAGCTCCATCTGATCCATGTTGGGAGCACTTTTTGAAGAGTAGAGGACCTGCCGCCATCTCTAGATGAAATGCGCAACAAAATCGTTGTGATATTGCTTTATATGTAGGAATTTCCTGATTCCTGTCCTCGGTAATTTGTTCATGTCGAAATATTTGATGAATTCAGAAACGAGTTGTTTAAAGGAATGTATCGAGGCTTCAGTATCTTATAATACCAATCAAGAGTGATTCCTTCAAGAGTCTTAGGGAATATATTTTCTACAACTGCATCACATGGGAGCAGCTCTCGAATCACACTTACTAATGCTTTGATATGTGTGTTTGGATCCCCTACCCTTTAAACTTTAGCAAGTCAAGGGCTCCTTAGGATATTCGGAATACATGCCCAATGCATAGGACTCTACTATGGACAACCCGTAATGGGAAGGTGGAGTAGGCATAAGAGGTGGCTGATATGGCGCAACATAAACATTCGTAGAGGCATAAGGCATCCCCTGTGCCTATGCATATGAACCAAGAAAAGAGTACATATCATCCCTGAGATGATTTGGAATACATGTGCAAGTATGGGGGAGCATTACTCTAGTACGGAGTTGGAGGCACAAATCTAAGGAACGTTGCATTACTAGTTGGGATGGTGTTTGAGAAGACACTTCTAGTTGGTGCCTATAGTGGGTATTTGTATGAGGTGTGGGGATGCATACCTTAGGTCTTTGACCCTATGAGGAGATCTCTAGGGCTTAGAATACCCGTGTAAATTGGAGGAGGATTTGGAGCCATAGGTACTTGGCCAAAGTTTTGTGGATGATGGGGAACTTTTCCTTGCCCAACAGAAGATGAGACATGAGTATCCTGGGCAATTTCTGATTCTCTAACCCTGTCCACCAATGTTGATATGACCTCTCCCATGATTGTATGGTGTTCTTTTTTAGCACAAGTTGTTGAACCTTGTTAGGTTACAAAGGAGTGTGATATCCTGCTATGAATTATTCATTGTTTGGCCACCCTCGTTAGGAATGTTTTTACGTTATGGGAGGGGTAGAGGTGTTATTCTAAAGTAAGACATCAACATATCCTTACATCCTATCCAGATATTGGTCTATATTTTTTAAGCGTTGTTCGCTTCGGGCATAACGTGCTAGGTACTCCTCATCCAATAATGGAGTTAATCAGACTACATACTAATTTGCGGTTTGAAATAAACCCGAGGAGAGGAGCCTGACTCTCAGTGAATGTCATGTTGTTATAATTTAAGAGTTTAGGATGTGTCGTATCCTTAAGTTGATCAATCTCCTCAATCCTGACCGAGGATCCATTGTTTTTCCCTTGAGGAGTTTGAGACACGGGGAGATTGGTTGAGTAGTTGTCTGCCCACACAGATAGTGAGGGTGACGATTGCCCATTTGATAGTAATATACCTCGAGACCCAAAATGGGCCAGTCGTATCCATATTGTCCTGACATGTTTGGGGGGTATATGAATACCCGTAGAATAATGGGATAGAGGAAAAATAAATGAAAGAAAACGGAAACGAAAATAGACTAGCTCTTTATGTCGGGTTCACCAATTTGTACGAATGAAAATTGACACGCGACCTTCAATCACACTCACCTTCCCGAGGTCATGCTGGGGCGGTCGATGTGGAATATGTGGGATGGATGTTGGTAGTAAAATGTGATATGTGGACAAAAATATGTGGAAATGGGATTGACAAGTTATCAAGGAAAAATAATGTCCTCGATGCATAATATCGAGATCTACTCCTCAAGGGCAAGAAAGGCCCTTCTAACTTGAATGGGTCTAATAAAAGGATTGGAAAGGATAGCCACACAAAGACTCAAAACAATATCAATCTCCACGGAGATCCCTTCCAATGGTTGAGGGATATGTGGAAAACCAACGAGCGCATCGTAATGATTTCTACACAAGGTCATGGAATAAGTGAGAGGGACGTGGTTTTGTGAGATTTATGGACGGTTAACTGGCTCCATCCAGAATGGGAAATATATGTAAGCATCTCTTGAGCATGTTTAATTGTATAACAATATATTGGGCATAACCCAATATATTGTTAGATGTGGGGATGTTCTAAAGACTAGTGAGCATAACCCAGTGTCTAAGTCTAATTTGTCTTCGGACCTGTTTGGTTGGGGGAGATCTCTCTAGTCGTGGTTTGGAAATGGTCATGTGTGCATTTGTGTGATTGTAATCTAATAAAAGAAAATAACAATCTAATCTAAATAAGCAAAGATTATTCTATATTTTTTGTATTTTGTAATATAGGGAAGAAAACAACACAAAGCAACTAATCTAATTAAAATAACTCTTTTTATGATTTTCTGGAATAACAGTGCGTATAGGAAATAAATTACTTCTAATCTAATTAATAAATCTTTAAACAAACAAACAACCAGATGTAGTTGTTTATCTGTGCAGAAGAAATATAATCTATTCTAATTAACTAAAATATTTTTAATGAGGTATGCATATCCTCTATTTTTCCTCAGAGGCACGGGAGGAAATCAAAACTTGTCAGAATCTTTTCCTTCCCCTGCAACTTCCCCGACAAAAGTAAAGGCAAATTTTATGGAGGATCTTCTAAATGGAATGATGCTTCGGTTGATTTCTAAATTAACAAAGAAGCTTTCTTCCAAAATCACTTCCCTACAAATCTATAGAGATAGAAAAAGGAAGCTATCTATCCTAAGAAATATTTTGTGGAAGGAAATGATTACTATGACTATTCTATGAGTGCAATAATGAAAATTAAAGTGTATTTTTCTACTTGTAGTAAATAATGTGTATGCAGATTTCATAAATAAAGAAATGATGAAACCCAATTACAACCCCAACTTGGCAATTGCAGAGTTGTGGAAATCTAGTTGTGGCTTGTTTCTTGTCTCCCTTTGGTATTATTTTCCATTTTTCGGTGTTCACATGAGTCCAGGGATGCAAGGAATGCAGAAAAAGCTAGAAGGTGTTGGAGCAGGAAATGGCTTATTGGGCAATCTGGTGGAAATGCAAGCCAAGGAAGAAAAATGCAAGTAAATAGAGCTTGATTGTGTAATCTCTAGAAGGATTTAGAAACATAACATAGCAATACATGACAAAATTCTTTGGCCATTTTCTTGAGAATAAGTGAAGGTTTTATAGAAGCTTGGTTGTGCAGTGCATTATCACACTTGGCAGAAATGGGGTGCAAGATCAACACATGAAGAGGCAATTTGTACAATCAATTACAAATCACAAGTGAAAGAGGAAATCGCCACAAATCACCAAGCTTATAATCAATTAAAATAGTTCACAAACATGTGTTAAAAGTGAACAGGAGTGGAGTAATACACGTCTAATTCACACACAAAGAATTTTGGAAAATTCACACAGAACCGCCGCCCTGCTTAGGTTTGTGGTTACAAAACTGCGCTCCCTACCCGGATGATGGTTACAAGACCGTTGCCCCGATTTTGTAACTAAAGCACAAAACTAAGGTGAAATGATGCGGGAAGCTACAGAAAAGCGGGAAATGGATAAGGTAAATTAGGCTACAAATATCAGTTGCAAAGAGGTTAAGGAGCTTGAACACCTTGGGAAAAGACATGAATCATCATTGGGGACTTTTGAACTATTTCCGACAATGTAACACATGCAAATTTGGGTGTGTACAGTCACCTCATTCAGTAGTACACACTCACATTTCAGATATGTATGACACATAATCAAAACAAAGTTACAAACACAACACGACCTAGTTTTTGCCTTGGGCCCTTAGTTTAGCATGGATGCTAGTGCCCAGATAACACATGAACGCATAGGTGCCCCTGACCCTTCCTAGAAACCTATGACTAGGGGGAAGTTACAGTCATTTTATCAGATCAACATGGTTTTTGGCATTGCACAGAGCAGTTTTCTTAGTACATGCACAATCCTCCAACAATCAAGAATGCATTCTATCTCTACTTTTCTTCTCTTCGTACTTAAGATCGAATTTGATCGAAGTAGAACAAAGGTAAATCACATCGTCTGCAGTGGTGTATAAATTTCGGGAATCAGTTAAGGATGAAGAATAACACTATACCTTTCTCCCCAACACTTCTTCTATCTTGGCGTGATATTCCCCAAAAAACTCGCACTTGGCGTGAGATCGCTCAGAAAACTCATTCTTGGTGTGAGATAGCCCAAAAAAACTTGTTCTTCTACAACATTTTAAGGATATTTTATGTCCTTTTTACTCATAAAAAATCAGGTGCACATATTCTTTTTACTTATTTTTCACATTTTTACATACTTGGATCAATTTTTTCACATATACACAACTTTGTTTTTTGGAATTGGGTCATCATTGAGGGTGTTGAAAGGACCCACATCCTTGTACATTTGAGGATTTTAGAGAGGATCCACCACCTGGTTACAATGAAGGGGACAACCACTAGAAACCCAAATGAAACAACCATGATACTAGAATGAAGATGCAATGACCGCAACAAGAGAAACAACAACTAGTGACATCAATGAGTGAAGCAACAACTAGTGACAATAGCGAGAGAGAAGTAGCGCCATACGACATCAATGAGAAAGAAGCAACACCCAATGACACCAATGATAGAGAAAAACAACGTCGAGCGACAACAACAACGATGACAATAATGAACAAAGATGCTGAAACTAGCGGCGAAACCACCTCCAGCGAAGATCGTGCCTCAGAGGGATTTGAAACCGGGTGGGCGCGCACAACCACGTGACTTGACCGCACCACTCCCACCCCATCGGCGACATATACATGACTTTGACTATTCTTTTTATCTTCTTTTTACAGGTTCGTCCTTATGAGAAGTAGTAGTCACATCATCGAACACACATCAATCAACAACGACAATAGGTACAATGCGACATAACACATACGCTTTCACCCCTAGGTTCACTTCCTCTTCCTTAACTGCCACGCTTCATTTTTATCACTCCACACTTTTTCTTGTGTCCTCGACATGCTTTCACCATCGATATACATGGTTATCAAGTACACATCTCTTATGTACTTTATGTTATCAAATATTCACTCAACATAAAGTGGGGGAAAATGTCTACACTCAAACACACACTTGGGTACATTTCTAGGTCCTAATCACATACCATTTATTCATATGATTCCTAAGTAAGAAAACTAGTAATTGACATCTATGTTTGGTCTGTTTTCTTTCTTTTTGATTTACTCTTTGATCTTGCACACCCCATGGCCCAAAGTTGATCTTCATTTCATTTTTCTTTACTCTTGGCACCAACGCACAATCGAACACCAATGCCCAAGTGTCCTTGTCCCCTCTCGGTGCCCCCGAGCTCTTTGTATCTTAATCACCTTTTTGGTTCTCTTTTATCTTTTAGGCATCTTGTTTTCTTATTGGCCCGAGCCTTTTAGTTTTCAATAACGAAATTCAAATAAGGGAATCATATAAATACAAAGCTATGCGATCATAATAATGGATCAAACTTTAAGCATCTACTATCACAATCTAAAGGTTGCATGCAGAGGCATTCTAAGAGTATCAAAACATCCATCTAGGTATCATTCAAGGGAATTCATTTTTTTGCATACACTTCATAGGAGGGAAAGTTCATTTTGACATCTACACATCTATTTACATTACTACATCTAGATATTACTTGTTATTCAGTGCATCTTACACAAGAGCTTCCTAGGCACAATTCTACACACATGCACACAAAACTACATGGAGTCCGAAATGTAGTGAAATGATCAGTCTTAGGTTCACTCTATTGAGTGACCATCGAGGTCTATCTGACTCCCCATTTGCATATTTTTTAAGGATATTATGTGTTTTGGGGTTTTACAAGAGGTCATTTACTTTGCATGTTACAGGCAAATCCTACGGGCATAATGCGACAGACAAGCGATCAAAAGCGAAGGTTAGTGAACATCGTGCAGCACAAGAAAATTCATATTCTAACCATTTTTGTAGTCACATGCGCCCAAGAGTAGACTTTGGCACCTAGGCGGCCCTAACCTGACCCAAATGCCGCCCCACCCACGCCACGCAGATTCGACAGTTCTCTATTTTTCTAAGTGTGGTTGCGACAGATTGCTCCTGTTAAGCAATTTTCCAATCTGCATACTTTGGGATCAATTACGAAATCATCTAAGTCATTTGATTCCTCTCTTGCACCTAGGGTTTCATTTTTATCTAGCTTATTACTTGTGTAATATTTGTACTTCATTGTTTATTACTTGCATTGTGACACTCAAATTATTATTTAGCTTAAATTCTACATTTCTTAAATCATGATCTATCTACAGATTCATTCAAATTAGCCATGCAGAAATAATTTGAGATAACAAATCTAGGTCTCATGCACTATTTTTTAGGCATTGAAGTTCAACAATCAGAAGCTAGAGTTTTTATTTCAAAACCAAAGTATGCTAATGACATCTTGAGAGATTTAACATGTTGAATTACAAGCCAACACAAACACCAATTGCAGCAGGTCTTAAATTAAGCAAAAAAAAGAATGGATCATTGTTACATCCAACATTCTTCAAAAGGTTAGATGGAAGTCTCATATATTTGACAGCCACAAGACTTGATATTATGTATGGTGTGAGCCTCATCTCAAGGTTCATGAAATCTCCTAAAGATTCACATTGACAAACTCGAAAAATGATTTAAAGATATGTATGTGGAACTAAGAATTATGAAATGTTGTATTCAACATTAGATGAGTTCAAACTCATAGGTTATACAAATAGTGATAGTGTCGGCATTATAGATGACGGGAAAAGAACATCTAGCTATGTTTTTCACTTTGGAACATGAGTAATTTTGTGGGCATCAAAGAAGCAAAGTATAGTGACATTATCTTTAGCAGAGACATAGTATGAAGGAACTACAATATACAAAGCATGTTAGGTTGTTTGGATAAGACGAGTGTTGAAAGATTTGAAACAAAATCAAGAAGATGCTACATAGATTCATTGTGATAACAACTCAGTGAACAACATTGTCCAAAAATCATGGTTTCCACAAGAGGATAGTTTTACAAAGACTTTGAGAAAGAAACTTTTTGAGTATTTGAGAAGATGTATGGGGGTTTGTAATCATTAATCAAGAATTTGCCACATCTCACTAAGCTCCAGAATAATAAAAGTTTGAAGACCAAAATTAAGGGGGAGCTAATTTCTCCCAATTGCATGCATTCTTTAATTAGCTATCTATAGTTTGTCTTTTTCTTGCATTTTTTTGTTCATTTTAAAATAATACAAATAAAACAAGAAAACGCCGTTTTATGCATGCACACCATTCATTGTTTTAAGTCGTTGAACATTCTATTTTTAAGATGCTCTGTTTTGAGCTGTGAGTGTTCTGTTTCAAAAAAAAAAGTCTTCTTTATAATTGAGGCAATTTGTAATTGTAGTATGAAGCAAATTGTAAAGAGTTTAGAAAACTCTGTTTTATTTGCGATACATTTAATTCTTTTTAATGTTAGCTGATTTTATTTGCTAATTTATACAGTGCGGTTTTATTTAATAACTAGGATCGGAAACATACAAATTAAAAAATTTACGAAGCAAATTACTTACATTTGCTTCGTCCTCCCATAATTCTTCCAGCTGCGTGGCAACATAAAGCTGCAACACTGTTAACTTCTCCAACGAAAGCCACGATGGAAGATTTCTGTGCGGAAAACGGAGCCATCGAAGCCATACAAGATCTGTACATACCTCTGCACATTCCTGGGTAAAATCATTTCCTTTAACAACAAGAAGTTGTAATCCTGTTGTAGGGCTTGATTTTCTCATCATCTCAGTACACTCTTTCAAAGCCTGTTCAAAATACGAGTCACGGTCCGAAACCCCGAAATCGTGGCCGCCATTATCCCCCGAAGCAACATTCCTTCCTGAGTGGGAAACGCAAAAACAAAACATAAGAAGACTGATCTTAAGAACAATGAAATTGATACGAAAAAAAAACAAGTTTAGGAAGGCAAATTTAATGATAGAGAATATTGAACTCACCTGAATACGGATACTGTGCCTTGGAGAGAACAAGCGAGATGGTGAGTGGGTCATTGCAATTTCCCTTCCCAGATCCCTCAAGTGATCATGCATCGTTATACAATCTTCCTGGTTGACCTCAACAAGACACTTGCTGAAAAGCTTTTCCCAACCACACAGACCACTCCAATCTGATCCATCCCACACAGCAATGGCCAAACTCTTCTTTTCCCCAATGAAAAAACAAGCTACATCCAAAAACATTTCTTTCTCTTCCTCATCGAGGGCCTCGTAGCTTACTTTCAGCTTATCCAAAATGTCTTTGGGCAATATTCTCTGGATCTTAGAAAGCTGAGATTCCCAATAATCCTTGGAATTTCTACCGTAAAGTTGTGCTCCTATAACCTTCAAAGACAATGGCAAACCATTGCAAACATTTAGAAACTTTTTAACTAAATCTTCAAAGCCCTCCAGTGGGGAAGGCCGTAAGAAGGCATGCCAGCAGAAAAGCCCTGAGCATGAGAATGATGTAGCGGTCTCATTCTATAAACTGACGTGATGCCTGACTTTGTAAGTACTTCCCCTTCACGGGTTGTAACAATAATCACACTGCCCGGTGCGAGGCTGTCCTTTGGTGGCAACAGAGCATCCACCTGGTCTTCGTGATCTACATCATCCAGAACTATGAGAACAGATTCAGAAAGAGATCTCAAGCGATTTGATAGAATCGCTTTGCCTTCGTGTATATTGTCAAATGGTCCATCTTGGAAATGAAAGTCCTCCAATAGTTTTTTTGCTTATCATGCAGAGCGTTTCTGGTTGCAGCATGTCGCACATCAGTTAAAAAGCTAGACCGCTTGATGGATGAGCATTTCCTGTTGTAAAGCTCCTTTGCAAGTGTGGTTTTGCCAGCACCACCAAAGCCAGCGATCCCCACAATCTGTACATGCTGCTCACTCTCACGACATTGAAGAGTACTAGTTTCAAAATCCAGTACGATTTCATCCATTGCGACTGGATACTTGGCTACCTCCAAAGGCACTATTTTAACCGCTTCAAGAACGGAATTGACTATTTCATCCAATACCCTTCCTTCATCGCTAAACATGTACAACAAAAAAATCACAATGAAAGGAATGGGATCAATGGTAGAAAATATGTGTTTAAACATGCCATGTGAAAATTTGGATTAACGCGTTTAACGGGATTTTGGAATACTTATTCGTTAGCTTTATTCATGACTAAACATTTACAACCCAATGAAAACAGATATTGCAGTAATATACGTACATGAATCATGTAAATTGAAAGTGAGAGGCAGAATATTGAAATACTTACTCATTGTCGCTGATCAGCACACGCCCTGTAATATTGGAGACACTCTGGAGTGCTGTCTTCCACTCCTCTAGTATCTCTGATGAGTATCGACGCTTCTTTTGAAGTTGGTAAAAGTCTTTGCATAGATTCCTTTCCCTTTAGCCACCCATCTAAGATCTCCAGGCTGAACATAATAGAACACGGGAATAATTGGGGCACCAGTTTTGAGCATAAAGGATAGCTCGGCCAAACACCAGGGGGATTGGGCATAGTTTTTCGAGAGTATAGCAATATGAACTGAAGCACCTTGAATTGCCTGTTGTAATGCTATCGGTATGGAATCGCCCAATTCAAGCTCTTCTTGGTCCAGAAAAGCCCTTACTCCTAACCGCTTTAGGGTATAATAGATGGTGCTGGCTAACTTGTGTTTTACATCACAACCGCGGTGATTAATAAACACATCATAGGTCGCGTTCCTGGTTAGAGTCGAGGATGGCAGAGATAGCTGCGGTGAAATTCCTTGGAAAGGTTTGGATGAGGAAGCCATGGCCTTTGATATGAAGAGAAGAGGGGAATCGATCAGTGAAGTGAGACAGAGATAGAAACTCAATGGCGAGGGAGAGGGAGAGGAATCGATCAATGAAGTGAGACAGAAACTCAATGGCGAGGGAGAGAGAGAGGGAGAGGGTTCTGAAGAGTGTCAGGAAAGGCCCAAACTGATTGAAAGAAAACGGAATAAGATATATGAAACCGCTTGGAATTTGCGAAGAGTAATTTCTGTGCGAAACCGCCGCGTGGAATACGCGTAGGAAAAGTAGATGCAATTCCTGTACTAAAATTGCGTAGGAAAAGTAGCAATCGCAATGTGGACGCCGACGGAGGAGGACGTGTAATTTTAAGAAGTCGAGTTAGTGTTGACTCTGTTGAGTTAATTTTAAGGAGGAGGAATTACACGCCTCATAAGCAATCCTAAGCAATCTGATTTAGCCTAATGTCATTTGAAAAATGGCATTCCTCACTACGGACTTCACACTATTAAAGTAATTACTAACTAGCAATTGCAAATGAGTTGCAAGTTACGCCGGAGAGGGCTTCAATTTTATGTGTATAATTTTACTCAAAGAACAATTCCAGTGTAAAGATAAAGAAGGGAAAGGTGTAGAGAGTCGGTTCTTCTGTCGGCCAGCTATGGCTGCCAGTGAAGTAAAATAAAAAACATAACCATGAGTTAACACCGCGGTCACTCATGATGTTCTCAGCCGGCCACTCCCAAAAGCAAGGGCACCAAAGAATGGTTATTGCCAAGTCTAAAATGTCATTTAAAGGATGTGGAGTCAAAGAATAGTAAATATCTATGACTTACAAAAATATCTAAAATCCGGCAACCTGTAAAGTTAAGCCACCGGAATTTGACACTTTCCAGCAATGCCTTCTTCAAAGTAAACGCCTAATAAAACAACAATTGAATAGAAAAAATGTTGTTTTTTGAGTAGAATTATGTCAGATGCCATTTGTTGAATGTAAATGCGAAGGTGGACATTATTATCATACATTAATCAACATTAAATAACATCTTTACATATATATTATCGCTAGTTGTTCCTCAATTTTTTTGAAACATGGAAAGGTAGACAACACATAAATTGAAAGATGTTGCCTCACTTTTACCATTTCAATAATAAGAGAGCATGTTGATTTATACTACTTCAAATGCAAGACATTGAATACAAATACATGTCTAAAGAGATTTCGCTTGGCATCTAATGGAATGAAGCTTATTTTGGATGTTAAGATGGCCTCGCCACATATATTAACTACAAATCAATTATGTTTTGTAAGAGGATAAGTCGCCTTATAAGTTGTTCCCTAGATGGTGCGCATGTTTATATGCTTACCCTACTAGAATATTTTGTTGTTAAATGTCGACCTAATGGTCGAACCTAATTTTTTTATTCACTGCGCATTGAACAATGATTTTTTATGTGATGGGTTTCAATCTTTGACAATGTGCAATAAGTTGCATAACTAAATTACAACACTATATTGCGTTGATGCATGATGCCCACTGACCAAAATCTGAATTCCTTTATGAAAACAAATATATGATGTTTGATGGACGATGATA